>OZ038514.1:546126-678626 GCA_964036315.1 Acanthosepion esculentum
AAATCAACACTGTGTCACTGTTCCCGGAAATGCAACCTCAAAGCAGTTGAGTTGCTTTTATTCTCTCCAACAGGATCAGTTTCTATTTATCAACAATTAAAATCTGTCTCTAAAATTCTCACAAGTGGTCACATGTAATAAAAAAATGATCCATAGCATGACTGAAATGGTAGGAGTGGTTTCTTAGAATTTTTGCAAATACAGTACTTTGTCCACTTTAAACTTTTGTAAGCTTTTAATATTTGCCACCTTATAAGTAAGTGTTTCATATCAAATTTTCCACAGATGAAACATTGGTCCTATTGGAGTCGTTTCCATAAGTAATAATATTTTGGGATCTTGATAAGATTAGTGAACCCACTCACAGCAGGATTTGCTATTCTTTACAAGAAGATGATTGGGTTTGTTATTCTTTACATGAAAATAATTGGGTTTGCTGTTCTAGACATGAACATTTTGGTACAAGTGTCTTTAAGGTTCAATGGCTGTTTTCATATACTGGTTTTAATGTAATAATCCAGATATCCAGGAACCCTCAAGATAGATATATCTATGTTCATAGAGGCTGTGAAGCCATTATTTGTGGATGTGTTATATACCATACTTATGAACACTAATGGATATGTCCCAATCATCATAAATACATTGGATGCTATTCTAAGTGGGGGTAATATGCTGTCTAAGTAGTCTACCACTAGCAGTGGTTTACCTACTTCATGCTGCTGGTGAGTATTGTATTTTGTTGATGTTATAAAGGTTATCATTTCCAATCTCTGTTTTGGTTATTCTTCATTCAGTAACCCTTTCTAGGTTACAACAGGAGGACAGCTTACCAGTGATTGACTGGATGAAAAACAAATCATTTATTCGACAGGAATTAAAATGTGAATCATGTAATACTTTTATGAATTGAACAAAGTGTATTGCCTCTCTTGACAGTTGTGTGTGGAAGTGCCAAATGAAATACTGTTCATGGTACAAACAAAATGTAGCAATAAGAAAAGACTCATTTTTTACTAAATCAAAACAAAATATGACTAACAGTTTATTGGGGTTTTGTAATGCAATCATCATACAATATCTTTTCAATAACTAAGTTATTTTAACTGTTTTTTCATGGAAAGGGAATAATATGTTATTTTAATTGTTCATTTATTAATAAATGAATTATTTATATTTCCAACATTTCTTTTAATAAATAGAACATATTTTGTCAAGAGTGCACTATTCTTGACATGAGGATAATTGGGTATGCTAATCTAGACATGGAAATGTTGGGTATGCGAATCTTGACAATATTCTGTAGAAGAGGTTCTGCATGAGAGGGAAACATGTGAGATGATATCAAATAAAAAAAAAATCCACTCCATGGTGAGGCACTCCTTATAATGTATATATAATTCAATAATTTTAATTTGGTGTAGCTTATAAAAGATCTGTTTGGAATATATCCAGCCATTTGGAATATCTGGAGAACCAGTTGTTCAGTTTTGTTGGATTTTACAGAGGTCCTTACTATATATACATGAAGAATAAATCAATCATTCATCTGTGCATTGAATACTGATGCTGTATTTGGTTTGATTCTCCTGTTATATATCTCGAGATTCTTGACAAAATTCAAGGAAGGGTCTGTAATGAAAATGGTCCTGACCTGGCATCTTGACTTCAGTCACTTTCTTACCAACAGGATGTGGCTACCCTCTGTCTTTCATACAAATAACTTCATGGCAGAAAATATTTTTAGATTGTAACTTTTTTTGATATAATAATGATTTAGTGATACAAGTCTTACTAGTTAACCCATACCTAGGGACAAGTTTATCCTGCCCCCACCCCTGAATCTATGATACAGCCCCTACACATAAAACACTCTACTACATCTCAATTTTCATAAGGAGGTATTCATATAAAATACAGATTTTATTGTAATCGAATTATGTACAATAATGTGTCATATGTAATATAGTTGAACAATTAAACTAGAAAAATTGAAAATAAATACAATCTAATACAAATTCAATATATCATAAGAGATCATTCTGTCTTAAATAGATCAACAATGTTTTGCAGCAATTTTTAACATCAACTTGAGCTTTTTCTTGTTAAATGTTAAAGAATTTTAGCATGTTCAACATTATGGATATAAAATAGTGAATTTTATAAAGTGTTTTTTCAAGACTTACCATGTGCAACTGTATTAACAACATCATCACAGTTGAGGCATTGAGCACATTTGTTTTCAATGGAAATTATTACTAACCTGGATAACCTTTCATCTCCTTTTGTAGATCATAGATAATTTTTTTATAAGTTTTAGCTTGCTTAAACTTCTTTCGGCACTAGCAACAGTCACTGATGTCGTAAGCAATACACACAATGCAATGCTCAAATTTGGCAGCTTGTCATTTGTTCTTTCCCTTTTCATTTCTGTCATCCACTTTTATGTCATTTCATGCCTGTAAGAAATTTAATAGTCATTTGTATTAAGAAAAACTGAAAATTTAATAGCCATTTGTATTAGTTCTAAAGTTTAATCCTAAGTTTTTTTTATATAAAGATTAATTCATTCAAATTTAAAGTAGAAAAATAAATGCTAACTAGCATCCTAAAAAGAAGAAAAAAAAATATATACTGAAGTGATGTCAAAGTTTTAAAGCAAAGGCTCTATGGAAGAGTTTCCTTTAAGTTTCTTAGTAAAATCTGAAAGAAGTCTTTTTTAAGACTATGAAAAGATGTGTCTTTGATTTTATGGCATTTTATCTCTCCACCCAACCTTTATATCATTATCCTTCCTTTTTCTCACTTCTATATGAAAACACACACACACACACAGATATGAAAAATCAAAATCAAAGGACTGGTGCCAAAGTCTTGGACATCTGTCATAGGTGTGAAAAATTTGTCCCCCAAGCTTTAAATGCAATGTCAATCATTATCTACTCTCTTCATTTATCTTCTATTCTTCTCTCTGTTTCTCTCTCTTGTTCTCCCACACTCAGTAACCCCTTGTGTCTTTGTTGCCTTGCATGGGGTGATATAATTTAAAAAAATAAAAGGTTTTCCTGTTGAACTCAAGAATTCATAGAAATTGTTTCATTAATTGGTTAAGTAAAGTTAAACGGAGAAAAGTGAACTTCGAAGAAGAGAATTTATTTATCAACTTTGTTGTTAACCAGTTTTTTAGTTATTTTCTATTGTATTTTAATTTTTAGGTTTAATTCTTTTTATAAAATATTTTTAATAGAATTTTTCTTAACTTTAATGCAACAACTGCAAAAATTATATCATGAAATTCGTGTTAAAATTTTATTTTTTTATTAAGTGTTTAAAAGAAATATTTGTTGATTTATGGATTGAATCTTAATAAGAGGGTGGGGCATGATGGGTTATTTGTTAGCAATTTGGGCAATCTAACTCAATGAGCAGAGTTCAAATTCTAGCTTGTGTTGCTGGTTTGTTTTTGCTTTTAGCTTTATACCTTTAAGAAAACATGAATCACTTGTTTCTCTTGGAGAACTCTATATGTTATCATTATTATGTTGCTATTGGTATTATTATTATCATCATCATTTCTTAAAACATATTGGTTTTATCATAAAAACAATATTAATACTTGTTAGTCCAAAATAAGTGAAATAATAATTATTTAGGATTAATGAAAGTATATCGGCTGTAATAAAAAGAAAATATCAGTTTTAATTGTATTATTTTTTGTATTTAGGATTCCAAAAATATTTCTTTAATGAATCCTAATTCAAAAATAAATAATGTATCTAAGGAATCCTAAGGCATTAAAGAAATACAACAGTGCTGTGTGATCCTCACTTTGCTTTTTTCTACCTGCAAATGTTGATAAAATAGTGAGGATCACACAACACTGCCCAGGGCCCCAAATATTGAAAATATTATATAGATAAATGAATTGCCTCCCTTTGTAGGGGTCATTATCACTGACCCCTGGGTTGGGCTGAAAGCAGCCTATCACAGCCTCTTTTTTCCTGTGCCGCCGACGAGTCAACACGGACAAATTTAGCTCCATAAAACTCAACCAGCAGCCACATGGTGTCTGAAAATGGAGCAGCCAAGAATACAACATAGGAATGAGGATGTCCCAACAGTTGCAGCAATGCATCTGCAAACTGGATCCCTCTTCGACCTGAAGACGAATATATTCTGACGTTGCAACAAAAATGAGAAGAACTTTACTGCCACCAATTAAGTCCTTGCAAAAACCAGTTTTTTGCAACGATTTTTAAACCCAATTTTTCTATCTTCCCTTTCCTTTCTTCCTCTTTCTGATGTAAAGCCTTTCTTTTTTCCACTCAAGTTTGGTGTTGTCCTATTTTCTCTCGCCATGTCATGTCAATGCTCTTTTTACCCTTATTTTCTACAGAGGACAAATTATTGGTCACATAAATTCAATAATAAAAGCCCACATACAAATCAGGATCCCTTTGGCTGTGTCTGGTTGGTGGGGTAGAGCAGGTGGATCCATACTGTTCCCAAGGTTATTACCACATAAGTGAATATAACAAGTCGAACTGGAATTGGAACTCTCAGGTTACCTCCCACTAATTTTCAAAACTGCTACTAGATGCTCTCAGGACTAAAAATATGCAGTCGCATTCTCTGTCATACTCTTTTTTCCCTTTTCACTCAGGGACAACAAGATGTAGGTTGAATGAGGAAAATGCTTTCTCACTGGGAAACATGCACACACGTACACACCTTTTACTTCATTTTCTCTAGGACTTTCTCCTCCACCAAACTATATAGACACAAACAATTCACTAGTTTAAATGTTTTCTTTATTCATGTTCATTGTTCAGTAACACACAACAATATTCTATTGTTTATGTATACCCTTATTTTGTTAATACATACATTATCATTTGTTTGTACATATATATATTGGTTCTTTTCCTTTCTGTACATTTCTTTACATGGACTCACATCCTGAGTCTGCCATGTTTATTGTGGGCATTTCAGGAGACACACGTGTTTATCTCTCAACGCATACACTTACCCACAACAGAACTCGTCTCTTTGATTAACAATTCCAAGCCATCATCCATTACACCACCTGCACATTCAAGCTTACAGCACCTGCTATTTTGAAATGGTCACCTATCCAGCTAGTAACCAGGTTTGATATGGCTTACCTTTGGTGATCATATGTGAACTAGTGTTTTAACTTGATGTGGGCATAAACCCGAGACTTTATTAAGTGAAAACAAATAGTAGTCACTGAAAGCATGTGACTAGTACTGGATTTACCTACAGGCTTAGCATACTGAAGCCTAGTGCCTCAAAATTTACGGGGCCTCCAGCCAAGGTGTATAATATTTTTGACATTGTCATAGGTCTTTCTTACATATGCTGTCATGATGCATTGTAAACTCTAAATAACCCTTCAGTAAGTTTCCTTACATTCCATTTCTGAATAATTGTCTTAAGCCAATAACTCAATGCTAGCATTGATTTCTTTATAGTTTTTTTTTAATTTTAACATTCATGCATTTTGTTTTAATCCAACTCCAGCAGCAACCTTTCATGTGGTGACAGTTACCCCCTGCCCCAGTGCCTGAAGAGCTGCATGCACTGTATAGGCGTCAGTTAAGGATCACCTTCCTGTGTGTGTGTATTATATTAATTTTAAAATATAACTGGCAGCGTGAAAGAAAACAGTTGATACAATTTGTAAATAAAAGACAAACTGATATTTGGTAAAAAATATTCAATAAAAAAAGAAAAGGCTATAAACATCTGCACTAAAAAAAAAAAAAAAAATAAATAATATCAACCAGCACCACAATGAACGGTCATACAAGACCATTAAAACTGTAAATTATGGGAAAAAAAGTCCTGGCTGTCAGCCTTACCAATAGTCTTACTAGGTATTCGAAGTATGCCTCACTTGGCAATCACTTCACCCTTTTATGCCATTACTGGTATGCAAATATTAATACCACAATTGCATGTAGACAGTATGAATGATACAGATACTGCACTCAGATTTTCCTAAAAAAATTACATAGGACCATATCACAGCTAGATTTAAACAATATCCGTAATTATCATCATAACAATAATAAAACATATATCCCAGAACAATTAAGAATGTGCAAAAATTACGGACCAGAATAGATAGGATTCACAAGCCACTTGAAGCACCCTATACAAGTCCTATTCAAGTGTTTGAACAAACTTCTATTATCTGATCAAAATAAATGTTGTATATACTCAAGTATCAGTTGATACTTTTACAAAAAGACCTAAATAACAAGTTAAACAAAATAAGAAAATATCAATAAATTGGATAAATAAATGCAGTGGAGAAAATAAACAACCAAACTCCAAATACAATTTCATTTGGTAGAAACTTTTCATGGAAGAAGTATAATGAATATTTTTACTACTGAATGATTCCATACTCTAGTGAGGAAATCATGTAGTGATAGAAATAAATAAATTACTAAATAACCCCCAACCCCTATTAGTACACAATGTAGTAGTCTGGAGCCAAAATAATTAATAATAAAAGAAAAATTAAAAGTTAAGCAATAAAAATACATTAAAATACAAGACGAAAGTGGCAGTAAACAATAAAGAAAAATTATAAAAAAGTTAAAGAAAATATAGTATATTCCCATGATGCATCAGAACAAGCATTTTACCATGAAAAGAAACAAAAATCAAAACTTTCTTTCTCTTTTAACTGAAGGAAGCAGACATTTGGGAAAAAAAAAAAATCAAAAGGAAACCTGTTGCCATCAACAGATAAGCAAAATTTCATTATTTCTGTATAAAAATATATTCTTTAAAATAGGCAAATATTTCTGGGAAATATACACTAAAGCAATCATGGAACCTCACAAAGGATTAAATAAGTTTGGTGAAAGAGAAACATCCATGTCTTACACGCACCCATTTCTATTTTGTATATTTACTGAATTGGTTTCCTGTCTGTATGCAGGTGGTTTGCTGCCAGTATAAGTTCTGGGTTATTCTAGTATCCTTCCCAATTTTATCAAGGTTACCTAACTGGAGCTCCTAACCATAAGTATACGCTTCAATAGAAGCTCTACATGGCAGTTCTTTTCATTTATAAGAAATAACTTTAGGAGTAATCGGAACCATTCAAGCATGTTCGTAAAACATGACATGGTCCATCCCAGTTGTCTGAGATATATATATATATATATATACTATACTATTACTGCAAGTTACTGGTTACCTGAAGATTGTGTGCAAACACATGTAACTTAAAGTAGTGGCCAATCATTGCCTACCTGGTTATTGAATTAATATTCAAATGCTCTGTCATTTTTATGGCATAGAGCACTTTTATGCTAGAAGGTTAATTTTTGGACAGACTCTATTGAGAACTGCTTATTCAAACCTTGGAATTATATATATATATATATATATATATATATATATATATATTGTTACAACCCTCCCACCGTCCTCTAACTGGATCAATAGAGGAGGATCGCAACCTGTATTATTATTTTTAACCTTTATACAATTCTTATAAAATATTTCCTTCCCCAAAGGTTTCTTTCCAATTGATCAGACACAGCCGAGTGGAAACGATTAAGGAACAAACATGATAGGCGACAAACAATGGTAAGTTAGATGTAGAGACAAGGAATAAATTTATTATCAAAACATACAAACAAGGAGAAAATGAAAGATGAGCAAAACGAAAAAAACAATAAGTCAAAAATAAACATTATGGACAAAATAGTGGGAGGAGAACTTATCCTCTCAGAAAGGTAAATTACAAATCAACATACAGTCTGGTGCCACATCTGCACAAAGTTACAAAACATGTGTTGCACTTGCACAAATTTATAAAAACATGAAAAGATAAAACAAACAGAGAGAAACATATAATAAAAAACAAGGATCTCATGCCAGGCTTGCATGAAAGTACCAACATAAAAAAATACATTAAACAAAATGAAAACATATTAAGAGAAACAATGAACTTATCGGGTTGTCATAAAAGTTCTTTTTCTTTAATGTCTCTTATATCTATTTCTTCTTTTCCTTTCTTTTGATTCGTTTCTTATTGTACAAGCATCCTGGTTCCTAGGCCTCATGAATTTAAACGTCCCACGAGGCTGGCATCCCGTTCCCACCCCTTCACCGTTGAAACTGTTAGATGTAGACGTCTCTTCTACTCCAATAGCTTCATGTCTCGCATATCTCACCTGTGGAACTCCCTTCCTTATTCCTGCTTCCCTGACAAATACAAGCTCCAACTATTTAAGTGTAATGTCAATCGACATCTCCAGCTGCCTTGATCTATCCTCTTCCCTTCTCCACATCCTTTCCCCTTTCATTCCTATCTGCTCTCACTCCAAATCTTCTGTAACCCCCTAGCCTTGATCGATCCACTATCTTCCTCCACATCCTCTCCCTTTACCACTCCTATCTGCTCTTCCTCCAAACCTTCTGTAACCCCCTGCGTACTAGTGGCTTCCAGCCTTGCTTGGGGTGATATGCTTTAAAAAAAAAAAAAAAAAAAAAAAAAAAAAAAATCTCTTTTTGAGTTTGAGGTCTTTCCTCTCTTTTTCTTTTCGTATAAGTATCTTTTTTGAGATCTTTTCTTACTTTCTTTTTCTTTTCGTCTGGTCTAGGGGCTTGAATGACGAATAAATTGAAGCTGTCTTCTTTCTCTTTCTTCCATCTTGATGTAGCAGCATTCTTTGTATGCTGAAGTTTGTTTTCTTGAGTCCAAACACTTCTTGCACTTGTAGTTGATTGTCTGTTCAGTTCGAAGAGGGACTTTTTTTGCATGACCAATTTTATAACTGCTTATCACCTTCATATCCATCTGTCCATGCCATTTGAAGATGGACTGACTTTCGCATACCCAAATCTATAGCGGACTCGTCCTTCCAGTCTTTAAGACTGGAAGGACGAGTCCGCTATAGATTTGGGTATGTGAAAGACAGACTTTTTTTCACATAACCAGGACTATCACATTTATAGCGAATGCATCTGTCCAGCCGAAAGGCTTGGACAGGACTAACTTTTTTGTTTTGCTGTTCGTTTATTTTTTTCTCATCACATGGTCTTTATTTTCAAATATGAACCTTTTTCCATTGTGAGCGAAATGAGGTCACTGACCCTTTCTCTAATCTGCAGAGTCAGAGAGAGTTTAAAGTGTTTCAATTTTTCTATCTGGAATCCATCCAGCTAAATCATGCTGTCAACACATGACCAAAAGAGAAAGAAAGTGTACAGTCTTGTTAATATCTGTCAACATTCAATTCTACTTTATCTCTTTGCTTTCCTATTTTTATGTCTTCTGAAAGTACTGGGCTCTTCTAAAATATAAGCATTAATAGGCTAAGAGTGGGGGTCTCAAGTCTTGAACAGCAACCTTCTTAGAAATTGTCTCTTGAAAAAATACTCATTGTAGTTGGACTATTGTGAGTGTCTGAGTTAGGCATCAGGAAGAGCATTTGGTTTTGTAAAACCTTGCCTCAAATCATTTTTCAGGCTGGTTTCACAATTGGTTTGTGCAAAATTAATTCCCGTCCTTCTTCAACAAAAAAAACATGGCTATATATGCAGTAATGATTTGAAATGTTGATATTTATGGCAAAAATGTACTGAATATTAGGTATAGTGTTTGTAAATATAAACACTGTGGACCATCTGAAAAATCACATAAAGCATGAAACTGATGGTCTCCATGCAATGTTGATTTCTATGGCCATACTATATATATATATATATATATATATATATATATATAGACAGAAGTGGAAAGAAAGAACCCTATATGTATGATTCATATATGGTTCCTTTTACCTGAGGATTACAAAAATTGCATGAAACTCTTAGTACCAGTCGGATACATGTGCACAAAAGTTATATTATTGTATCATATTTTCAGCACTATATTTTGATTACATTAGCTCTTTATTGTGCAATTATTACATTATATATAAGTAATTAATTGATCCTGCTTTTTTATAATCAAACATTTTTTACTCTAGACAAACATATTCACTAAAACACACACATACATAGTGTCTGTGTATTTGTATACATATATGTGAATTCTCTCATTCATGTATGCTGTTGTCATGTTTAATATTTTGATTATATATAAATACAAACGCATATGTACATCAGTATGTCTGTTGGCAGATGATGAAAAATCTTATTTTCATGAACAGTTATTTTTCTTTCCAATGCACTAAATTCAACAGTAAAATAAAAAATTACAGCTAATATGCAGAATGCAAACTTATTGATTCATCCTACATATATATATAGGTCATATCTCTAGTTAAACTAGAGATGTGACCTGATGAACCAGGAAAAATATATTTTCTGGGGAAATAAATTATAGTCATGGAAACTTAAGGTTGTCTATTTTTTAATTATTTAATTAATATTTGTTCTGGTTTTACATTGAGCTCTCTGGATCACATCCTCTTTGGAATTATGCACATGGATTACCAAACCCTTCATTACTTTACTATATATGTATGTGTGCATGTGTGGATGTGCATGTTGATGCATAAGAGACAGAATGCACCTTATGAAAATTCAAGAAAATGAAAAAAAT
Source organism: Acanthosepion esculentum (assembly GCA_964036315.1). Classification (NCBI taxonomy): domain Eukaryota; kingdom Metazoa; phylum Mollusca; class Cephalopoda; order Sepiida; family Sepiidae; genus Acanthosepion; species Acanthosepion esculentum. Next base: position 556,730 of record OZ038514.1, read on the forward strand.
TAAATCAAAGAAATACAAAACAAAAATAAATAAACAAAAATAAGAAAAACAAAATTGAAAAAAATTTTAAGTTTATTCGTAAAAATAAGAAAAGAATTTACTGATTAATTTGACATCTTCTGATTGGGAAAGAATTATGAATATTTAGCTATTGTTGCTGTTATCCAGGGCTTCAGATATGCTACATTTGCATAGACTCCAGGGTAGTTGGGCTTTGCACAACCATTACCCCAAGAGGTTATTCCAATCAATGTGTGCACCCCTGAAAAATAAGAACAAATCCAGTTTTGAAAATTATTGTTGGTGACCATTTGGTAATTTAGTAGATTTTCATATGGCAAATTAGGCTTTCATTAAAAAGTATGTCTAATGATTTTGCTAAGGAAATTAATGACAATTGATTTTGACTAAAACATTATTGCAAATATTTATAAAAATTCATTATAAAAGATTTACTGGAGAAAAGCGTTGCAAATAATTGTTTATAGAAATGAAATCTTTTAAGAAAATGTTTGCCATTTAATTTAATGAAATATTCATACCAAATTATTTTCTGCAGAAAAGTGTTAAAAATTATATTACTAAAAATATTAATAATATGAAGTTTATTTATACTAAAAGATTATTCATATTAAAAGAGGAAAATTCATTTGACAGCTGAAAAAAAAAAAAAAAAATTCTGAAGAAAGTCACATGAGAAAATGTTTTCAAACAAATGACATCCTCCATGTTTGAATTGTTTCTCCTTCATTAATTTTTTTTTAGTTGAAATTATTTACTTCAAAAGTTTGATGTTAAAAAAATTTTAGGAGTTAAACTGATGGAAATTTCATGGTGCATCTTTACAATTTATAAATAGAACAGAAAAGAATTCACAGATTTTAATTATAGAGAAAAAAAATATCCTATTCTTTACAGTTTTAAATATTGGCTTTTTATATGAATACAAAGAAGCATAGAATTTCTACTCTGCATCTTCACAATTTAGGAAAAGAACCCAAAAGAATTCACAGATTTTAATAATAGGAAAGAAAAATAATATTCTTTAAAATTATAAATAGCATAATTTTTAAATGAATGTTTAAGTGGCCAAAAATAACAAAGTTATTAGCAATTTTCAAGAATTTCCCTCAAGAAGTTACTTCTTTAAAACGGAAAACATACAGACAAACATGTGCACACACTTTCCTCTACAGAATTATATATATATATATATATATATATATATACACACACACACACACGAGAGAGAGAGTAAATGAAGCTCTTCAGTTGCAGTGAAGGCAATCTATCAAGGAGAAGGAAAACTGAATTCAAACCCCTATTGTTTTGTAGGTTTTCCTTGAAGGCAACTCTAATGTAGCACCCTCTAGCATCTTGCTTTGGGATTATCTGGCTTTGTTAGGGAGAGTCTTCGTAATGTTTTGCAAAATTTAATTTTTACACAAGTATTTTGAAGCTGTGCAAGTTCAATGTTTGCTAATTATCATGTTGTTTGTGTATCAATGATAAATCCTGTGGTGAAGGGTAAGTGATATAAACACCTGACCAGTTGGAAGTATCTGGTGATCAACTTATATTTGGGTGGCCTTTTGGTAGGTATAGATGTTTCTTCCTCAAAGGAGGTAATATGATTCAGTTGCTCCATCTGAGCAGATCTTTTTAGATTAGCATATCTCACTGACGTTTTGTAATGATTTAGAAAAGCTAACCTAAAAACTGTTCATCTCAAACCAATCTGGTCAGTTTCACATGACTGACAGAAGTCCATTACTGATCCAAACAATGTGGTAAACAGAAATTTTAATACTGAATATTTCTTGGAACATATGAACTCTAATTGATGATACACGCTTAGGTGATCATCTATCTTTCGATACATGACTGACGAGGCAGTTTTTTTTCCTGCAGTAGGTTGCCATTTCTTTCTCCAGTAGACCAGTTGCCATCCAAAGCTATATGGAGGCATGGTGGAGGAATGAATAGCGACTCAGACTGAGGAATCAGAGAGCCAAGTACGAATTTCATTCGAATCCATTACATGCTTTAATACCCTTGTGAAAGGTATGAATCCTCCTCTTCTCACCCCAGTTATGAGTAAATAGAAAGACAGACCAGGTTCTATAGCCTTGGATGGCAACTGGTCTACTACAGAAAGAAATGGCAACCTACTTTGGGGAAAAAATCTGCCTCATCAGTCATGTATCTTTCGAGACATGATCGCCTAAGTGTGTATCATGCATGGCACATAACTAACTGTGTAATGAATAGCACCCTAGAATGAGAAATCAGAAAGCCGAGTTCAAATTCCAGTTTACTTTGTTACATTGACTTATACACAAATGCCCTTGCAGAGATTCTGATAGGTGCACATCCTACATCCCTAATGCATAAAAATCTTGAAGGATGCAGTAATTTTCCCATCTGTGCCTCTCATGAACACAACTAAAATTTTCCCATGTAAGGCAATACATTTCATATACAGGGTTTTCAGGCATAATTTGACAGAGTCTAATGTTTTATTTTTTCTGATTAGTTTGGAATATCTGTAAACAGTGAACGGCATTGTAACACCTAGTTACTACAGTTTTAGTTAACTGACATGGACGAGTAGAAGCTACCTGAATATTAGAAAAGGATAATTTGCCTCATGATGATTCATGCCAGGCATGAAAATGTCACAATCATGACAGTTGCTCAACGCTCTTTGAACCCAGTGAGAACAATAAGACATGAAATGGAGAGCTGCAATGGAGATTATGAGACGGTGGCTTGTAGCAAAGAACACAGCAAACATTCTAATTGCCTCTGTACACCAGAATTCATCCAACAACTGCAGGAGAAAGTGAGGGGAGATCCAGGCAGGGGAAGATTGGAGCAGTTACTAATTTCGTTTTAAGTTAAACATGGCACAATAGAAATATAGCATGTTTTCTATGGAAGAGCCAGTGTGTACATTATGAACAGTGTGAACATTATTACTGGACCGTAATGAGATATCTGAGGAAACTAATTTTCTTTATACCAGAAAATGTTTGAAAATAAAATCAGTTCCCACAAAATTAGTGCCTTGTTTGTTTAGAGATGACAAAAAAATACTCATTTGAATGTGTGCCATGATTTGAGACAACAGGTTAAGTTAAATAATCTTATGGAGTACCTACCTGTGTTTCAAGAAAATAAATAGGGTTTCTATACACACACACACACACACACACACACACACACACACACACATTATATTTGTAGGTATTTATGTAAATGCAAATAAGTATAAATTAAAACCTACCATTAATGCTGCAGACTAAGGGTCCACCACTGTCACCTTGGCATGTATCAATACCTCCTTCAAGATAACCAGCACAAAACATTCTTGGAGTGATGTCTTTGTAGACCATTTCACAAATACGGCGAGATAACAGAGGAACAGTTGCTGCTTTTAGCATGGAAGGATAAACTACAAAGAAAATTTCAGAAGATATACCAAAACATATTTGAAATGCTGAGAATATCCTAATTAGACAGATTTTACTAAGCTAATGCATAATTCACTTAGATGAAAAAAGTAAATAATGAGAAGAGTCATAAAAATTGGATTTATTTCAGGTCACTAATCAGATGTGTATCTGGTGTAACAGTTATTGGCATTGAAGGTGAGTTCAAGTTTCAGCCTAGTCTGTTACATTCACTTTGCACAAATAACCTTGGGAAAGGCATGAACTTATTTCTTCTCTATCAACCTATGGATTAAATAGCAGGGTAGACCAAGTAATCTAGCTTTGTATGCAGCCAGTCTAAGAGAAAGATAATTCTGAATTCAAAACTGTAGAGAAAGCATTAGGAAACCATTCCAATGATTTTGCCAAGAAGTCTTGACCAATCATTGAGAATGAAGGAAAGATACTAGTTGGAAACCCATGATTCCCTACATCCTGAAAAAAAGGCATGAACTCATTTCTTCTCTATCAAGCTATGGATTAAATAGAAGAATAGACCAAGAACTCTAGCTTTGTATGCAGCCAGTCTAAGAGAAAGATAATTCTGAATTCAAAACTGTAGAGAAAGCATTAGGAAACCATTCCAATTCCATTGCCAAGAAGTCTTGACCAATCATTGAGAGTAAAGAAAAGATACTAGTTGGAAACCCATGATTACATACATCCTGAAAAAAGGCATGAACTCATTTCTTCTCTATCAACCTATGGATTAAATAGCAGGGTAGACCAAGTAATCTAGCTTTGTATGCAGCCAGTCTAAGAGAAAGATAATTCTGAATTCAAAACTGTAGAGAAAGCATTAGGAAACCATTCCAATGACTTTGCCAAGAAGTCTTGACCAATCATTGAGAATGAAGGAAAGATACTAGTTGGAAACCCATGATTCCCTACATCCTGAAAAAAAGGCATGAACTCATTTCTTCTCTATCAAGCTATGGATTAAATAGAAGAATAGACCAAGAGCTCTAGCTTTGTATGCAGCCAGTCTAAGAGAAAGATAATTCTGAATTCAAAACTGTAGAGAAAGCATTAGGAAACCATTCCAATGTCTTTGACAAAAAGTCTTGACCAATCATTGAGAATAAAGAAAAGATTCTAGTTGGAAAGCCATGATTACCTACATCTTGAAGGGACATAAGACTTTTCAAAAAATCTAGTGTAGAAGGAAGACAAGAAAATGAGAACAACAAGGATAGAATCATTATGCCTATTTTAATTTTTTTTTATGATTATGAAGAATATTATGCCATCCTTTAAAAAAATCCTTAAAAATCTTATTTCGAATGTTCCATCACTTTTCAAGATTCCTTATTTAAAGAATAAATGTGCTGTTTCCTCAAACATGCTCTCAACTTCAGCTAGATACATGTCCATGGGGAAAACTTAGGTTTATTTAGTAAATTGCAGAGAAAACCTTTTTTATATATATGTTGTTTATTTTAATGTGGTAGGTATTGAAAACATTACAAATTGTAGTAATGGTCACAAATCTAAAATATATTGCAATAATATAAATATCTTTGAAGTTTTAATTTTGGCTTTAACTGTAAGAAAATAAAATTAAAAATGAAAAATTACTTTTGCATAGTTAAAGCTGCTTTGTAACTATTTTTTTTCGTTTTCAAAAATTCATCTTGGTTGCACAATAATGGATGTCCGATAATAGAAACATTTAAACACTGTAATTAAAAATCTTCGAAAATAAGGAAGCCTTTATAGAAATATGAGATTTGATGAAAATTAGTTAATTTTAAAAATATTATTTTTTACTTAAAATATAGTGAAAAATACATTTATTTAAAGTGGGTGTCTTTTACTTCTAAGTTCAAAGGTTCAGTGAATATTGGGTTAGCTTTCTTTAACCATGTGATGAAAGTCTACTTAAATTTATGAAAGTGCTGAAGTATGGATGATCTAAAATGACAGAACTAATTTTACCCATCATCATATGATGGGCAACCCTAATATAATACATGCAAGAAAACTTCATGAAAAAAAAAAAAACTAAATAAAATATTTCCTTACTTTGACCTGTGCTACCCCAACCAGATATTTCACAACGTGTTCCCGAAGACATTTTCAGATTATCAGATGGAAGACAGGCAGGTTGAACATAGTCATTGAAAACTATTCCATTTCCACTTTTGTCTGGTCGCAGCTTCATGAGGGCAACGTCATAATCATAGGTGATACCTGCAAATGACAATTATTACAATCATAGCAACAGTCATAATCATAATAGTGGTAAAGGTAAATTGAGATAAATATCTCTGTATCAGAAATAAGGCGTGGCAAAAATCATGCATAAAGAAACAAAACATTTTTGAGAAGCAGATACCAACTGTTATGATTTACTGTATTTGATTGAGCATAAGAACATAGCTAAAAAAAAAGAAGAAAAAAAGTGGGTTTTATAAGTTGAGGTATTTAGAATGTGCACCAGTACTTGTATCCATAATACTATAATATTTAATTTAAGTAGATGGAGGTTTATATACAAAACTATATTCTTGTATGACAACCGGTCTTTTTGTAGGCTAATGTTTACCCAGATGCCACTGCCTACCAGTAGTTGTAGCTTGCCTCACTCCATAATACTGTAATATTAAATGTAAATAAGGGAGGTTTACATGTATAGTTGAGGCATCTGGTAGGCTAATGTTTACTCACATGCCATAGACTATCAGTTCATGTACCTAGCTTAATCCCATGATACTGTAATATTAAATTTAAATTGCTCATGACCTCAGAACCATCACAGATGACATGAACTTAGTATATATCACTTTGGGTAGCATTGTCGGGTTTTGTCAAGGGTTACTTGTCATTTACTCTGTTAACCATTACAAGTGTGGGGACTAAAAACCAGGGACACCGAAAAGGGGGACTTCCCCCTGAGCTTTTTTTCCCGTACACAGCTTGCCAGTGGCAGACCTTTTTTCTTGACCCTCTAACTTAGAGAAGATAATGACATTTCCACCAGTCGGTGAGTCCATGAACTTTGTTGTTTGTCTTACTCAATGTATGTCTTCTTAAATGTTTGTCGACATAAAAATAAATGTGTTAAATGTATTTGGGCTCAGCTCTCTTTATTTTGTATTCTATTTATGTTCAGTTTGATGGATTCGCTAATATGATGTACGTAGATGGTAAACCCCATTAAAACTAACACAAGAAACTGGCTTTCTCTTATTCACTGTAGATGGCAGATAATTTGATGAACACAGTGTGGCTTTTTATTTTCTGTCAGAATCTAGGCTGCAATGTTAATGCTCTTGATACATTTGAAAGAAAAATGGGAATGTTAAAAATTTGTTATGTCATCTTCTATTCATGGTTGACTAAAGGCATGTTCTAAGATACTTGGCACTTCCTACATAATTAATTATGAAAATAAAGACTCAAGACCATGGTGATATTTATTTCATTAAAATCAAAATTTGATTTCAAATCTTTTGACTAAAGCCATCACACACAAATGAAAGGATTAATATTTTACCAGGTTCAAAAACAGATATAAACATAATTTATTCAGATTTAAAAAGAGGCAGAGGAGAGGATGAAAAGGTATGTATTCAGATAGACCCAGGGTTTTGAAAAAAAAGAAAGAGATATTTCAAATTTTGTTTAAAAAGATATTTTTAGTTTGTAGACATGTTGACCTAATTTTTGGAGTAGCACAATGATGTAGAAAGGGATCTTTAGATGGTTAAAGAGGAAAGAAAGGAGAGAGAAAAAAGGGGAAGAGAAAAAGAGAGTAAAAGGAAAAAGGAAGTAAGAGAGACAGCTAGATTTCTTCTATACAATACAATGTTTTGGAAATTTTTGTTGACAGAAATTTAACATAAGGTGAGAAGAGATCTTTCAACGACTTCGGTATTAGATATGATATGTTCTTTTGATGTCTTGGGTCGGTGGCGCCTGTGGACGGGGGCGGTCGGTAAATTTGTTGCCGCGCTTTGTCATGGAATTTGGAAGCTGAAAGCGAGTCCTTTGTATCAGAAGATTTCGTCTTGAGTCAGAATTTTATCCTCGGACGATAAAGACATGTTTATTCTGGCTCCATGGTGAACTACTCTAGTTTGCCATGTATATTAATGTTACCTTAAATAATTCAAATTACAGTATTGAATTATTTGCCTTTAAAGATTATAGAATTAATATTTATTTAGCTTTAATAGCTATATTACTGATTTTATTTATGGATGGGAACAGGGGAGTGTGAGTTTTCGCATCGAAGGGCTTTGTTGGAAAATTTAATTGGCTTCAGTAGAAATCCGTAACTAAGATTTGTTTATATTTGAAAAACTTTGAAGAGAAGATTTGTTCAGCTTCGGTAGAATTCCATAGCTAAGATTTGTTTATATTTGAGAATCTTTGAAGAAAAGATTTCGCGTGCTTCGGTAGAATTCCGTAGCTAAGATTTGTGAAATTTGGAAGAAAAGATTTTGTTAGCTTCTGTAGAATTCCGAAGCTAAAAGAAGTAATTTTATTCCCTAGAAGGGGAATTATTTCATTTGATTTATTTGTTTGTTGATTCGGAGAATCAACGTTTCTATTTGTTTGGCAGAGTCATTCGATGCGGGGAATTCTGCCCCTGTTCACGTTCTTTATTCTAAAATAAGATTTAAAAGAATTCCAAAGCTAAAGTTTTAAAATAGTTTGAAAGATATTATTCATGGAATGAGATTTTAAGATCCTAGACTAGGTTAGGATTTGTATTTTTCAATTTACCCTTTCAGCTCCAGAGGAAGTGAAAAAGAGTTTCAAAGAAAGAAAAGAAAATATTTGAAGAAAGAAGAAACACAAAAGAAATTGATTTGATTGTAAAAAAAAAAAAAAAAAAAAAAAAAATTTCCTTTAAGCTATAACAGTTAAATTTCAATCTATAAGATGGGCACTAAAATTATCAAATATAAAGAAAAACAATCTTGTAACATTGTTCTTTTCATAGTATTTCCAAACAGAATCTCACTCTATTAATCATATTCAAAATTATATCTCAGTACCAAAGATAATCCATATTTCTTTCGCATACATTTTTAATTTTCCTTTTGGGTCTGGATTTAGGATGGAATTCACTTGATCTGACATCAGTCATAGAATAGTGGGAAATAATTATCCTTCTCTTAGTGACATTTTTGACAATTATTCTGAAGTAATAAGAACTTTAGAAATAATTAAACCCAAACATAATTCTCAACTGAAAAATGAGTACAGTAAATTCGTTGTTCCAGACAAATTAAAAAGAGAAGATACCAAAATGGTATCTACTTTGCAAAATTTCCGGACTAATACTTATAATATTAGTTACAGTTGTAATTTCTGTAAAACTAATGCACATAAAGCTGACTATTGTAAAGCTTTTCCTACATTTAAAGCTAGACTTCAGCAGTGTGTAGAGAACAAATTATGTACTAGATGCACTAGTCCTAACCATTCAGAGGATAATTGCCGGGGTAAAAAAGGACTGTTGAATCCTTGCTGGAAGTGTAACAACAGAGATCATATGGGAGCATTGTGTCCGATATAGCCATTCAATTCATGACACTTTTGCACACTTTTATAAAGGGTTAATAATAATAATAATAATAATGGTGCAAAGCATTTTTGAAAAATATATATGCAATTTTTCATCAAAAATATCATTTTTACAAATATATATATATATATATATATATATACACACATATATATACACACATATATATATATACACACACACACACACACTTGCTGTTGCAAACTGGGGAAACACTTGCTTCTGAGGTATAATTAACTTTGAAAAGAATTGTCTCAACCATTTGAGAGAATTAAAATTAACACTAAATCTCAGGCTAATACATCAACACCATATGATGGTCAACCCTTCAGTATGCCACCTGTGTGGATTTCTTTGAAAATCCCATGCAGGATTGTTGTCTCATATGAAACATAAGCATAAAAACTGAACTGAAAGATACTCATACATTGAAAATGGTGGAAGAGTCCATCATCATATTATATATATATATATATATATATATATTATTAAAAAACAATAAAAAAATAATAATAATAATGGTAATAATAATATTAAGAATAAAAATAATAAGGCTATAATAATAATAATAATACTAAAAGCTTGTTTGTTTTTTTACAGATATAATATAAATATGATACTAAAAACTTGTTTGGTTTATAAATATAATACTAAAAACCTTTTTTGTTTTTTTACAAATATATAATTGCATAGTTTTCTTAGTAACCTAGATATCATCGTTTAATTAACCTTCATGTCTTATTATTATTTTTATCCTTAATATTATAATTATCATTACGTATAATTATTTTTATTGTTTTTATATATATATATATATATATATTGGAAAAAGGATATTTTGAAGAAAAATTGCATATATATTTTTCAAAAATTTTTTGCACCATTATTATTATTATTATTTTTATCCCTTTATAAAAAGTGTGCAAAAGTATCATGAATTGAATGGCTACATATATCCAACTGGAAATTATTGGATTGTATAGAAGGGATCTAGTGGTTTATCTTACTTCCTTTCTCCTTTTACTCTCTTTTTATCTTCCTCTTTTTTCCTCTTTAACCATCCAAATATATCTTTCTACTTCATTGTGCTACTCCGAAAATTAGGTCAACATGTCTACAAACTAAAAATATCTTTTTAAAAAAAATTTGAAATATCTCTTTCTTTTTTTCTTCAAAACCCTAGGTCTATCTGAATACATACCTTTTCATCCTCTCCTCTGCCTTTTTTTAAATCTGAATAAATTATGTTTATATCTGTTTTTGAACCTGATAAAATATTAATCCATTCATTTGTGTGTAATGGCTTTGGTCTGAAGATTTGAAATCAAATTTTTCGATTTTAATGAAGTAAATATCACCATGGTCCTGTGAGTCTTTGTTTTTCATAATTAATATTTGCTTGTTTTTTGACAGAGCTCTCTTTGGAATTATCCATACAGATTACCAACACAGTCAATAACAAAATTATTAATACACCCATCAATTTTGAATATTTTCATCCATTTCGCAGAATCTAATGCTCATATGATGTCTGTTTTTTTTATATGTTAATAAGCACAAAAAAAGGAATATAAAATTCAATTTCCAAAACTTTAGTTAAATACAAGTTTGACAGTTGAATTATGCAAAATAAGGAAAAAGATAAAATTATTTGTACAGTATGAAAAGTAGAAAAAAAATTGAATAATTTTCACAATATTAATAGTCAATAATAGTCTCATCTTTATAACTTGCTGCAATCATTTTCTAAAGTTTTTGATGAAATTTGAACAAGTCTTTTCTGGGATTTTCTTCTATTCATCAATGGTTACATGTTCTAATTCCTGGAGGTTTTTGGGGACCGACAATTAATTTGAACTTTCAATTCTTGCCATAGATTTTCAATAGGATTCAAGTCAGGCCTCATTGAAGGCCATGGCAGAACTGTAATCTTCTTTTTCTGAAACCACACGGTCACTGATTTAGACGTATGTTTGGAATCATTATCTTGCTGGAAAGTAAATTGCTGACCTAGATGAAGATTTTGCACTAATAGTTGTAGATTTTCATCCAGAATTTTGATATAGTCTGCAGATTTCATTATTCCTCTCATTACAATTAATTGTCCAGTCCCCCTTGAGCTAAAACAATCCCAAAACATCATCGAGCTGCCTCCATATTTTAATGTTGTCACTGTGTTCTTTGGGAAGAAAGCATCATCTTTTTTGCTCCAAAACTTCTGTACATCATTATGTCCAAAAAGCTCAATTTTTGTTTCATCACTCCATAGTACTTGTTCCCAAAAGCAATTTTCTTTGTCCAAAATGTTTTGGCAAAATTAAACTGAACAACAATGTGACATGGTTTGTGAAGAGGGGTTCGTTGTGATCAGTTTCCATACAACCCATTTCTATTCAAACAACATTTTATTGTGCAAGTATACCCATCATATCGAAACTTTTGGCAATGTCTTTCAAAACAACTCTTGGGTTTATATTAATCTCGCAACACACTTTTTGTGAAGTTCTCGGTGACAATTTGGGTTTTCTTCCACACCCAGGTAAATTCTCTGTCATGCCAAACTGTTTAAACTACTTTATAACAGACTGTACCATAGATCTAGGGATAGCTAACCAGTTTGAAATAGTGCTGTAACTATTTCCTAACTTGTGGAAGTTAATAATTCTCTGTCTCAAGTCAATGCTAAGCTCCTTTGTCTTCCCCATCGTGTTGTTAACGTAAGAATAACAATGATGACACTCTATGCACCAGGCGATGTTCTTTGCTGGAATTATCACAAATATTCTACTGAATAAATAGTCTAGAAGGCTTCACCGATAAAGTAATTATGCAAATTACTTATACTTACACAAATCAATCAATTTAAAACGATATTTTCTACTGGACAAATAATTTTGTCTTTTCCTATTTTGCATAATTCACCTGTCAAATTTGTGTTTAACATATTGTTCTGAAAAATGAGTTTTATATTCCATTTTTTGTGCTTAATAACATATAAAAAAAAACTTGCATCATACGGGCATTAGATTCTGAGAAACGGATAAAAATATTCAAAATTGATGGGTGTACGAATAATTTCATTGTTGACTGTATATTGTGAGTGTAAAGTTCAATCTCTGACTGAAGTAAGGTTGTTTGCATTCACTTTGCATTAATACTCTTGGGAAAGGCACAAATTCATGTTTTGTCCACCCTAATAATAGGTCAAATAGTAGGGCAGGCTTGGCCCTATATCCTTGTATGACAACTGATCTAAGAGAAGTATAATTGAATTCAAAACCAGTCTGAAGTCTTTTACAGAATATTTTGCCTTAGACACACCCATTTTTACTGCTGTAGATGCAGTACACATACTATCCAATAATCCTAAAATGGGTGACAAATTGAAATATATAGGTAACAACAATAGCAAAGATTGAGTTTTAGAAAATGATAAATGGTCAAACAATGTATCTCTGGAAAATAATGTTTTTAGGACAAGCAGTCTTTGTAATTATTACAGTACCCAATGTTGAAAGATCGAGCAGTAATTGCAATAAATGAAATTAAATGTTGACTTGTCTTTACTGAGTTTCAAGGAAATTACATCCACTCTTCAGGAGACTTAATACTAAAGTAGTTATTTTCCAGAATCATATGGATGTAAAAGTTTTTTTAAATAAATTGTTAATTTGGCAAAGAGTTCTAGCTATTTATAGCTTATTAGGTATTAGCGATATTTAACTTATTTAAAATCATGGTATGTTTGAGGTAAGTATAATTAGCATTTATATTAGTTTTTTTAATATTTGCAAGCAAATTTGTCAATTTTCAAGATGGCTGATAAAAAAAAAATTAAAAGAGTGTGTGAGGTTGTGTTTTCTTTTGGCTGCTAAAACTTTTGTAATGTTTTCAAGAAACTTTTAAAAGAAGAGGCCTTCAGTGAAACAAAAGTATGCAAGTAGAAGTCACGTTTCAAACATGGTGAAATGTCACTTGAACATCAACAATGATCTGGTTGTGTTTCTATAAAACAAAATGGAAAAAGTTTACCATGAATTGTTGGATCATTGATGAAATATCTGAAGTGGTTGGTTTTTTTTACCTTGCTAAGGTATAAAAACAAATTTTGTTATGAAATATGTTTCTACATTCATTAAAATGTGTATCATAATTTGAAGGAACAAGTTTGAAATGACTCCTGCTTCTTTCCAAAATTGTAGCCAGAGATAAATAGTTTATTTGAGGGTACCCTTTTGCAAATCTGTTTTATGAAGAGTTGTTAGATTAACATTATTAAATATCTTAACAATGAAAGACATACTATTATAGGAGGGATGTATAATCAAATACTCGATTTCAAATGATTGCTCATGAACGTCCCACGTTTTGCTGTTTAGATCTCCTGTCCGAAGCAGCACCCTTTCTTTCTTTACATTTTTTCTGCAAATAATAACAATTATATGTTATTTACATTTGAAATACAATTTTGCTTAAAATTATTAAACAGTGTTGAAATCTAAACAAAACATATACAGCACAGGTGAATTAACTATGTGAAAACATTTGAAAATTGGTGAATATGAATAAAAATATTTTTTAAATACATTTTTAAAAAGTAATTAAATGCAACTATGTTAAAAGATTAGCATTAATAATATGGCAACAAAAATGTTATTCAATTAAATTGTTAAAAGTGAGCTTTTTATGTAATCAGTGTTATCCTGGATAGGATTTGTTAAAAAATGCTTCAAAGCTTTCATTCACTTTTATGGTTACAGTATTTGCCAACATTTAATTCATTAAAAGTCATCAGATTACCAAGTGTGTTGCTCTTGCACTGGTAACCTCTAACCATGCCTAAACATAGGGGTACAAGACACAAAATAATTTAGGGAGGAATTTTTCTTTTTAAGTGCATCTTAAATTGTGAAAACATACAGTATATACAAAGAGATGCTGAAAAGTTCTTGGACTGACCAACAAAGAATTAAAAAAATAATTAATTCTGATGTTTAGTCAGATGTTTTCAATATTTCTGTGTACGTGTGTGTGTCTGTGAGAGAAAAGGAATTCTAACTACCACACAGACATCACATTGCTTCTTGATAATGACAAATAGTTGAAAGTACCTGAACAAAATAATAATATAATATGCACTTCAGACAATTTATCCACAATTCTGAGCACAATGCCCAACACCTTATTCAAAAAATACAATAAAAAATTAAACAGACATACCTTGGTTCTTTTTAATTAAACTTGTTTGAGTGAATACTTGATGCCTAAATATACCTTGTGCACACATATACATGATAAAAATACAGTTTTAAGGTATGCTATGTTTATGGGTAAAAGTGCCCTATATCAGAGATAGAGTGCATAAAAGTGGTCACTAAGGTCAATACCAAATGGCAACAGTATATTTCATGCTTCAACACAATCTTTAGGCCAGTTACAGTTATGTTTCAAATTATTCTAGAAGCTACAGAGTAAAAAAAATTGTGGATTTGAATGTGGTTATTTGTAGCTATTTTATAATGTTGTATGTTAACATTTTGCTCAGAATTTATTATTTTTGTTTATTGTTGATTATTGTTATTATTATTACATTTACTTGTGTATATATGTTCCTGGATGTAAATTTATTGTAGAGGATTCGAAAATTAATACACCTTCAATTATTTTTGTCTTAAGAAATTATACCCTCTCTTAATTAAAGCTATATTTTTTTAAGTTGACGTTATGGTCAGAATTTTATAAACAACTAATGCATTGAGTGTATTGTTTTGTAAAAGTTCCCTTTTATGTTCATGTAATCTATTTAAATTCGTTGATGTCTCACCTATGTATTTCTTGGGACAAAAAGTCTATTTTCTAAATTCCTGCTTCTGGTTTAAGGTTATTATTTTGTTTATGTTGATTAAATCTTTTGAAAATAATCAAAGTTTTTGTGTTATTTTCTTTTTTGCTTTTGATGATTTTGTAAGCTTTACATTGTTCAGAAATGAATATATGTATTATGTTTTTATTTGTTTGAATATTTTTTTAAATAAAATCCCTTCCAGGTCTGTAAAATTATATATCATTTTAATGCTTACTTTATGTAATGTTCAAATTTTTGAAGTTAAGAGGTCAAAACAGAATTTTTGACAAATTTATTTTTATGAGTTTAAACTCAGTAAAACAAATGGCTAAACACATTAAGGAAGTTTGTGGCCAAGGATTGATTAATTGAATGATTTTTTTGATGGCTTATCAACCCTTTTGGGTTATTTAAAGCCGGAATATTTTTTGTATTGTAAGAATGTTTTTTATTTTGTTTTTTTTTTGCAAGTGAATATTAACATTTTCTTTTTAGAATATTAATGATTTTACCAGATACAAGTCATACTATTTACGCCATAACTGGGATGGATTTATACCTTTTCCCTGTGTGCATGTGTATGTAGCAAACTGAGTGAAAATCAAACTTGGTTCTCCAATTTCTCATTCAAATGTGGCCAGGGAAGTGTTGATGAATGCTTGTTCGTTTAAAACATTCTACTTGTGATTAATTTACTCTTGAAGATAAGGAAGTTTGCAAATGTCCTTCTGTCATTGATGACAACTGAAGGCTTTTATAGAAGCAAATCCTTGCAGGAGAGTTAGATACAAGCATTGAGACAATTTCTGAAAATTTAAACTGAATTGGAAAATCAAAAGATTCTTGATAAATGGGTGTCCATGCAAAATGAATGAAAAACAGAAAGAAAAATCATCATTATGAGGTTTGTTCTTTGTTTTTTGTGCCACAAAAACAATCCATTGTTATAAGCAATGACAAGTGCATCCAATAAAACATTGGATGATCAGCACAATGGTAGGATTGAGATGAAGTTCCTAAAAGCTTCCCAAAACTAAAGTTTTACCAAAAGAAGGTTATAATGAATGTTTAATGGTTCACAGCTGGCTAAGCCCATTATACTTTTCTGAATACTGGCAAAACAGCAGAGACATATTGTCATAAAATCACTGAAATGCCTAAGAAATTGCAGCATATTTGCCTAACACTGGTCAACAAAAAAGGCCCAATCTCCTTTCATGACAATGCTGTACAATCAACTCTCCAGAAGTTGAATGAATTGGACTATGATACTCTACCACATCCAGTATACTCACCAAATCTTTTACCAATCAACTTCCACTTTTTCATGTATTTTAACAGCTTCTTACAAGAAAATCTTTTTAAAAAAACTCTTTAATCACCAAACAGCCATAAAAAAGCCTTTGAAGAATTTATTCCCTTCAAAACTTAATTCTATGTTACTGGAATAAATAAACTTGAATCTGGCAAAAATGTGTAGATTTTAATGACTTTTTTATTTTGAACAATAAAGTCAATAATTTCTAAATAACCTAATAATTAGGATACTGGAGTTTAAATATATTTACATTTACTTCTTCTAAATTGTAAGTTTGTCAAATTCTCTGCCATTGAATATTTTTTTTTAATGTTATACTGTTACATTTAAATTTATTCAGCTACCCAAGAGAAAAGCATAGAAGTTGGAAGTTTACTTGTTTGTATATCAACCCAAATTCATTTATTGCAGCCAGAGAATATAGACACTGGTGTACACTAATTTTATCTATTTATATTCTATATACTAGGTGTGATATAAATGAAAGAAGGTGGTAGGACATGAATATTATGACAATGAGAAGGATAGATAACAATTGACCCTTCAATTGAAAGTGAAACCAGTTTATCTTATTGAACGTTCTTAAACCCAGGTCAGATCAGAGATCAGCTGCAAGGCTCCTTTTTATTTTTGGAAGCATGTCTATAAACTGTAGCATCAAGTACATAGATATTTACTAATGATCCGAGAATGTTCTAGGCAGATTGGTAAAAAAAATAAGAAAGATGGTAGAACCAAAGAGAGAGAGCCTTGGAGACATCTGCATTGATCTTGAATTGTACAGTGATTGTTATATAGGAGGGAATCCAATATATCAGAATGAAAAGATTTGATTAATAAATTTTACCCATGATATTATGGGTTACACGAGCAATTAGTTATGATTAACTAATGATTCCACACACATGCAAATATAAATAGAAGTTGTAATTGCAACACATAAATCCATGCAAGCTAAACAAAAATTATCTTTTACAACAGAAATCACCAAATAAGAAAAACAGGCTGAAAATGATTTAGTCTCATTGATATATCTGAAACAATAAAAACATTCATCTACATTCTGTAGAACTGGCTTCAATTTCAGTCAGCACTAAAATATGTCAGAGAATAAACAAATTGGTGCTTTCTCTGTCTCTATATGTGTGTGTGTGTGTGTGTGTGTGTGTGTGTGCATGTGTATATTCATCTTTCTCAGATAAAAACTTTTTTTCCATACAAATTGACAAGTAACAATTGCATTCACCATGGAATAATTACTAAGTTTAACATAAAATTCAATTTCTACTGTGTTACCAGAAGAGTCCACTATATAGATGTCTTTTTTTTTTAATCATTTCATGCAAGGGGTCACTGAGAGTGAAAGAAAATGAGAAAAAGTTAGTGAGGAGAAAGAACAATAAAAAAAATAGATTTCAGGATGACAGAAAATGGTGAGTGAAGTTTCATTTAAACTTTTGAAGATTGTATGTCAGAGAATAAACAAATTGGTGCTTTCTCTGTCTCTATATGTGTGTGTGTGTGTGTGTGTGTGTGTGTGTGTGTGTGTGTGTGTGTGTGCATGTGTATATTCATCTTTCTCAGATAAAAACTTTTTTTCCATACAAATTGACAAGTAACAATTGCATTCACCATGGAATAATTACTAAGTTTAACATAAAATTCAATTTCTACTGTGTTACCAGAAGAGTCCACTATATAGATGTCTTTTTTTTTTTAATCATTTCATGCAAGGGGTCACTGAGAGTGAAAGAAAATGAGAAAAAGTTAGTGAGGAGAAAGAACAATAAAAAAAATAGATTTCAGGATGACAGAAAATGGTGAGTGAAGTTTCATTTAAACTTTTGAAGATTGTAGGTAGCAGGGAAGCGAGAAACTAGAAGAGAGTTCCAGAGGCGAGAAGTACAAGAGAAGAATCTTGAGATATGTAACAGGGGCACCAGACCAAATATGGCAGCAAATATTCAATGCACGGACGAATGGTAGATTTATAACTGTGCAAGAAGGATTCTGGTGAGAAGAATTGTCTGGCACAACATAGTAAATCAACTTCTCCAGCAGTATACCTAGGAATTGATTCACTATAATCTTTCTACTTCATATTAGTGGGCAACATGAGACCAAAGACGTGCAATGACATCAACATCAGTCATGCTGATGGAAGGCAAAAATAGTTCCCTATGATGACTAAAAGATAGCAGTTTCATTATGGAGGTATTAAAATTTACAAGCCATTTCTTGCCTCAGTTAACAACTGATTAGAGGTCATTTTTGAGATCAGCTGCTGGTTTTACTTTATCAGACCTATTGGATTTACTATTGAGAGGGGATTGAATGGTTGTGTCATCAGCATAAATGTGCAACTTTTGTATATGTGGACTGGTTTCTTCCATGCTCGGGTTTAATAACATTTCATCAGGTGGTATAATGGAGACCAACATAGAAAATGAACTAAACAAACTTTTAAATGAGATTGTTCATGTTCACTCCACACCAAAAACATACATTTAATTCTCTCTTTAATCTGCCCCATTGCCAGATATCATGACAAAAGCTCTTATCACTGGCTCACCACAATGGTTCAGGAAGAAGAGGATAGAAAAATGAGCACTTTGCAAAACTATTCTTTTGTAACTACATTATATGCCTTGAAAGTAGCAGAAAAACAAGGCTGCTACATCTGTATCAGAACATTCAGAAACAAAAAAAGTTGAAGTCTTTTTTTCAGGGCAAAACAGTTTTTTTTTAAACATAGAATCAAAAGCTTGCATTCCTGTTGAGTTACAGCTGTAGTTGTTGAAAATGAAGGTGATTACATTTTTGATAAATAATATTTGAATAAATTTAACTTACATTTATTTTTATATCCTTTCTATACCCCCAATATATATATATATATATATATATATATATATTATACACAAGGTGCATTCAAAAAGTTTCCTACCATAACTAATGCCACATTGACAAAATCATTTGGGGGTGGGAGGTGATGCCACACTCTGTACATGCGGGAAACTTTTCACGCCAGTAGGCTACATCAATTCTTGGCTGTTATACCTAGAGTACAGACATAGTGCATGCATGCTAGATAAGGGGCCATGACTTGAATTGCAGTTACTTATAACAAGAGAATGATTTCTCAGTCGCAAAATGCAATCACACATGACGTCTTATCCCAAAGTAAAGCAGATGTCATGTATGTTTAAAAAATATTTACTTTATTACTATTGTCATTGTTTTCAGTGACACCAATCATGGATATGGACTCTGTTGTTTGTTTTTTTTTTTTGGGGGGGGGGGGGTGTTGTAATAGTTTAAAAGATATAAAAACTGAAATAGTAACCTAAAAGAAATACAATGTAGAGCCAATTTGTTTCTGGTAAGTTTCTTATAAAAAAATACTATGAAAATTAGGAAATATACAGGAAAAATTGTTTCATGAAATTGTTTTTTTTAATGTAAACAGACGGTTTGAAATTTTCATGAGACCTGAAAAAGATAAGAAATTAAGCTAACTTGTAATTAAATTAAAAATGCCAGTGTCATAATTTCTTTTTAGGTTATCTTCTATGAAATGAAACACTTGGAGAATAAATTATATTGAAAAGAAAAAAACTACATTCCACAGGGCAAAATCAAATTTGTTAAAAAGAGGAAAAGATAAATAATTTTTATGAATATATGACTAAGACTTGAAAAAGACAAAAAATGAAGTTGGCTTAGGCATTGTGATTAAATTAAAAAAGCCAGTATTTTTTCAAGTTAATTGTTATAAAATTAAACTAAGATAATACATTACATTAAAAAAGCAAAAAGACAATCACATTTTAAAAGTTGCATTCCACAGGGCAAAATCAAATCTTGTTAAAAAGAAATAAAGCAAAAGGAAACTGAAATTCAATTTTGAAACAAATTTTTACCTTCTTTGTTTTTTTAATGAAACTTACTTTAAACAATGGGCAGCAGTGAGTAGCCAAAATTTACTGATAACAGCAGCCCCACAGTGATGCAGTTTTCCCCAGAACCAAACTTTCAGAATTCTTGCTTGCCATGGAAAAGCACCATATCTGGCAACCTGACCACCAGAAATGCGCTGCGACCTTTGTTTTATTGGTCTTCTGCCACATGTCACTATGAAACAAAAACACAATACTTGACAAGCAAAGGGATAAAATTCCAGACATTCACTCTGAATTTATTTTCCAGAATTAAGTGTTTTTCAATATTTACCAATTTGATCCCAGTGTAGCAGAAGGTCAAATGGCGGGAAAGATATAGAAGACTGTATAGCCCCAATCCTTCAAGCGATCTGCTTCAACTTGCTTGTTTAATATGGCACAAGTCACAATGTGAGGAAAGGAACAGAATTCATATGACTGTAGTAGCTGTTCTTCCAACTAAAGAACTAACCAATTATCTAAGGTTATATATAACACATTTATATTTAATAACAGAACCCCTTGAAGAATGGATTATCAAGAAACTTCAAAATCAGGGAAAACAGCAAAAAAATTGATATTTAAAGCTAAAATTAAGTAATCTTTTTTTTATAATATATACACACACACACACACTGTGTGCATGTCAAAGTTTAGTTAATGACCAACAAAAGCTCTTTCTTTTTCTCTGATTCTAATGATTTTCTAAGTTCCAGTTTAAGTTTGAACATAAATTGCCTTATATTTTCTGAGTGTTTTCATCTTTTGTCAGCCATTATTCAAAGAATCTGTTTACAGATTAATAAGAATGCATCTAAAGCAGCAATGTATTGTGCTTCTTGGTTGCTTTCAAATATTGCATCATCACAAGTCAGCTTTGTGTGAGCTGACACATAAAGACACAATATCAAAAACATTATTGACTTCTATATGGGACAAAATAAAAATAACTTCTAATTAATGTGTTTTGTCTCCAGAAGGAACTTCTTCAGATATAAAATAGTTTTATCAATGGATTCAGCCTTATATATGGAGAGGGGAGATTTTGATGTCTAGTGTCTCAAGATGTTTAATTTAGCCAATTTCATTCAGCTTTCTATAACTTTTGTTTCTATTTTTATTCTGGACATAAATCTACAGTATAAGATTCTGAAATTCATGCACTTTCAATACATTTTCCCCTTAATAAATTACTTTCTATTTTAATGCTATATTCTTTAAATTGAAATTATGGTCTGAAGGAATATCTTTTTGGAGACAAAAGTCACTTAAGAGTTTTTCCATTTTTTTCATTTGATTATCTATTAGTCAATATATAGATTTGTATATAATATCTTCCAAATATAAATCCTGTTTAAATTCTGGTTTTACTCTTACTTATTTTCAATGTTGATTTTCGAGGCAAGCAAGTACCCTCTACTTGGAAGACTGGTGTTAACATGGACTTCTGGTACTAACGGAAAATATGTAATTACCTAAGGACACGTAAATTGATATTGCTGATACATTTTTTTTATATATTTGATAAAGCTTTATACCTGCTTTGCAATATGACTTACTCCAACAAATAACTACTTTACTGTCAAGTAAACATTTCAGGTTAAAATACTGCATAAAATGCATCAAGCCATTCCTGGATGTATGTAAAAGTGAACCATGCTGTTAGTTTAATGCCAAACAAATGCAAAGAGAAAGTTTTAAAAAAAGACAATACAAGGCAAAAGTATGGAACAAAGAAAAACATTAGTACATACTGAGAAAAAAAATCATTCAAAATATGGTGAAAGAAACATTTTTAAATAAAAAAAAAAGCAAGTTTCAAATACAGGAAAAGAATAAGACTAATGTTTTTTTTTTCTGCCCAAATGGCTAAAAATATCTCTACTGGTCTTATATGTAAAGCTGGCATAAGATAATGTTTTCTCACATACTATAGAATAGCAGTGCTTGTATCTAGTTTAACTCCGTAATACTGTATTATCAGCATTATTATTACTGCTAGTACAGTACATGGAAAAAATGTCAGGATTAATTATATAGATTGGCACTACTGCCAATGATCAATGCAGTATTTTTGCACCGCTTAGAATCACAATGTATTTACTTCTTCACCAACCAAATGCAGTAGGTGCAGATCTGAGAGAGCTGAACATATTTTCCACCATTGCTCTCAAGTTTGGAATTATGTTGAAAAGCTGGTTGCTCACATGTAACCTGGAAGATCATCACCATAGATATACAATGTGGTCCCTCTGTGAGAAGGCCTGAAATTCATGATGTTCCTAACACTAATGGCAATAGCCAGAATAGTTGTGTGGAACAGCAGGTAAAAAATATTTTTCAATAGTCCCTACAAAATATGATGTGGGGAGTTTTATATACCTGTGAGTAATGCATTCTATCAAATATGGTACTTAGGTACAAAAGTAACACACACACACACACATTTAAGTTTGATCAAAGTTTTAAGCCAAAAGTTGTGGGTTGACCTGTACATAAGTAATAATTTTGTTAAACTGAATTTTATGCATAAAAGAACATTAAGAAAAACGTTTAGCTTCAGATATCAGTAGAAAAAATATCATAACAATATTCTAATAGACTTGAATAAATGCTTGAATGGTACTCTAGCCTGTTTTTGTTGAAACCTAATTCGTTTAAGTAGAAAGTGGCATTATAACTGGTATATTGTCTTCAGAGTTTAATGCTATAGATTCTTCAACCCTCAATTTTCAGAATATGAGACAGGATTTATAGCAAGAGTTTCTTGAAATGTGTTTTATAGGGTACAAAGATCAGAAGTTTTGTTAAATAGCATGGATTAAAAATAAGGAATGGCATATAACATTTGGAGAACTAAATAGCTACAAAGTTAAAATCAGATGTCTTCTATTGATCAGCCTTTGTAGCCTAATGGATTATGTGCTGCCACAGAAAAGTAGGTTTTCAAGTTCAAACCTAGTCTGAGGCATGTCTTATTTCTAATCTATATTGCATACTAAATATCTGTATAAATAATCAAGCACCAATCTAGAAGTTGTGACGAAATAAGATGAAAGAATTACGAGTCAAAAATTAATAAATACTTTACCCACACTGCCAAAAAATGGTAGCTTGCATATTGATATTTTGTTAAGTCCTTACTATTATTATAAGGTTTTCACATGTCAATCTTTAAATGCATTTTCTCAATTATATAATAAATAGTAATTCTTGTGGGTCAAGTTTATTACTTAATACTGAAAGAAAACCAATCACCAGCTTTATATTCAGCAGAATTTTATATTCATACAAGATTACTCATGCTGTCAAAAATGAGAGTATATTTTGTTAAATCTTTACTATTATGAGAAGGTTTTCAAATGTGAGTCTTTAAATATATTTTTTCAATTTTTATTGTTGCACTCTGTTTTTTCATAGAATCAGTCATTTCATGTTCCAGCTGTATAAACGTTTGAACTGCCATTATAATAATGATGACACTAGCACTTAACATCAGTGTAAAGGAGATAACTGTATTTATGTACTATAACAGTAAAAGTTAAACATTCCAAAAAACAAAAAAACACAAATATATTTGGCTTATCATTGTAAGATAGATCATGCTTCATTGTCATTAATCAGACAATAAATGATTATCAACTGATTCATTTATAATTTTGATAAATTATCAGCCAAATAAACACTGAAAATCCAACAAAATTAACCACTTTCCTTGTTTTTAATCAAATATTGGCATTTTATCAAGAATACATACTGGAAGCAGTGTCCTGCAGAGATGACCCAAAATTTACTGAGAATTGAAGCCCCACACCAATGGCTTGAACTCTTGCTGCCATCAGAATATACAGTGCTTACTAATCGAACTGCCACTTGCCAGGGATAGAGGCCGTAAGTGGCATTTGTACCTCCAACAATCCTTGAAAGGTAGGGCTTAGCTACTGTTCTTTCATCCCGTCTTGTTCGTGGGGAACGGGGCCTCTTGCCACATACAACTTCTGGGAGGACAGAGAGAGAAAAGAAACTGGTCAATGTTTAAATGTTGTCATAATGTGAAAAGCTTCATTTCCAAAACACAATTTCTTTTCTTTGGTCTCACAGAAAGGAACAAAAAGAAATGCACTTTGAAGATTTTATAACAGAAATCCAGTAAAATAAAATAATGCATAAAAATTAGTTTACTGTTGAAATGCATCGAAAATAACTTTTCAGAGAAATGGATAGCAATAGAAATTAGTTTTATGACAGGTAAAAATAGTAAAAAAAAAAAGGAAAAAATGACTGAAGACACAATTTGCTAGTTTTTCCCAGAGTAATAATATTTGGTAGTGCATTCCAATAATAAAAATCATTGACAATGCATTTTCTATACTAAAAAGTTTTTCAATGCATCTATAGTAAAACTTATTTCCAATGCGAATCTATAGCAAAAACCTGGAAAAATGCATTTTTTATAGAAAAATTAATTTGCACTGCAATTTCTGTAGTAAAATCTTTTTTCATAGTAAAAAACCATTGATCATACATTTTCTTATGAAAATCATTAGCAAAATATTTTCATTGCAAAGAAATTTTTATCTGAGGCAATTAATTATAATAATTTAGCTATTTTAATTTACAAATTTAATCTTAATAATTTACCATTGGCAATTAATTTTACTCATATAATATTCTTATATTAGTACTTATTTCTAATGTTTTTCTCAAGAAAATCACATTGAAAGCCTTTATATAATTAATTCTTAATGCATTTGTAAAGTAAATAATTCATCAATTTTTTTCTCAGGGACTCTAATACATTTCATGAGAAATCATTTCCAATGATGGATAAAAAACAAAACAAGCTGAAGAATTTTGGAGATTACAAAGTAGAAGATTGCATTGAAACATAAAATGGAGAATAGATTCAGCTCTGCATTAAAACCAAAAATATGTCATTATAATTTACTTTGAATCAAAAAATATGGGGAGGTCAAATGAAGGTAAAATATGACATGATGTTAGTGAGAAGAATGAAAATGTACAAAAATGGAGTGTGTGAGAAGGAGATTGAGATATTAAGAAAAAATAATGGAAAACAAAAGATGCTAGACAGAGTGAATGAAAAGCTGAAAGCAGTTGTGATATCAATAAGGGGAGTAAAAAAAATGAAGAGAGAGACTTGCAGAAGACAATAGAGAGAGAAAGGAGAAGCAACAGAAAGAACAATCAAGGGAGAGAGACTGCAAGAATAAGCAGAGAAAGGGAAAACAACAAATGCCAAGTAGAGTGAGAAAAAGAGAACAAAATGGCAAGGGAGAAAGCACCAAAGAGAGAAACAGAGCAAAAAAAGAAAGATCAATAAATAGAAAGGAAAAACAAGCAAGAGGGAGAAAGAATAAAAAAATACCCAAGGAAAGAAAGCAAATGTGCATGAGTGAGTAAGAGATTGAAGAAGAAAGAGAAAGAGAGTAATTGTGTGTGTATGTGAGAGAGAAAGAAAGAGAGAGAGAAAGTGAGTGAAAGTAAGCAAGATAATGAGGAACAAAAAAAAAGATTGACTGATGCATTTTAAACAACTATCAACCAATATTGTTTTTAAATGCTGTTTCTTGGAAATTGTGGCTTTCACCTGAGATTTAAAGATGTTATTTCTGCTGGTTAGAAAACTGAGTCTCAAGATTTGGCTCTCAATTATGCTCTTATTTTGAATAACAAAACTACATCAATCCTTTAATTCAAGCATGAGAAAAACCTTGTACAATTCTATGACCAGAGTGATAAATCTAAATTATTGAAAGCCATTGTGTATAGCTTAAAATCAAGTTGAATTGTATAAGTCAGTTTTTAGACTCCACTTTCTGAAACCAAATTTTCCAAAACAGATATTTATTAGTTTTGAAATTACTATTTGCAATGAAATTTGCTATTACAATGACCATCGGCATTTACATAAAGATTATTACAAAAATATTGATGGTAGAGAAAAAGAAAAATTAAAAAATAAATATGTATTAATATAAAATATTGTGGAAATATTAATGGTAACAAAAACTACAAATGAAATGTGTCAGAATTAATGAAAGGCCATCATAGAAATAAGGATTTGTTTAACATCAATATTTTCACAATGTGGTGTTTCAATAATTGCTACTCTTAATTTTGATCTTTGTTTCCCTCCTTTTATATGTCCCTATGGGATATGAGTGATCCTTGCTTTCTACAATATTTTGTTTTTGTTTTGCTCTAAATAACTTTTGACCCTTTACCATCCCTTTTTGCCTCTGTTCTGCCATCCATTCACACAAACTTGTTAAGTCAATTACTGTTTCCTACTATTTCTCTTGCCTTCAAAATCTTCTGTAAATGTTAAATTCTCCTTTCCTCATTATGTGGCCCAGAATTTTCAATTGTCTCTTTCTGATTTTAAGTATAAGTTTCCTTGTAGTTCTTTTGATTTTAAAACTTCCTTGTTGCTTACATGTTCTGTGCATGATATTCTCATCACTCGCCAGTAGAACTTCATCTGTGAGGAGATTGTCCAGCATCCATTGCCATATAGGAGTTATTAGATAGCAATTCTGCATTCTTTTCTTTGTTTCCAACAATGTTTTTTTTTCTATATCTTTATATTTTGCTTAATTTCAGGAAAATATCTTTTGCAGGTCTAATCTTCAGATTTTTGTGTCATATTTTTCATCGACTGTTAATGTACTTCCCAGATGATTAAATTTCTGTATTTGCTTGATTTTCAAATCTCTAATACATAACTCACACCATGTACTTTGTCTTTTGCAGACAACTGTGTATTCTGTCTTTTTACAGTTAACAGTTTTTTCTTCTTCTTGCTTTCCTTTTCTACAGTATCTAAGAGTTTTGTTAGTTGTCCTTCTGAGTCGGTGATCAACAGTGTCATCTGTGTATTCTTTGCTGTTAAGATTATATCTGCTGATATTAAATCCTGGTAGGTCTTCTAGTTCTCTTAAGATTGTCTTGTTGCATAAATTAAATAAATCTGGTGAGAAAATGCATCCTTGTCTTACTCCTCTTTCTATTTTTGCATATTCACTGAACTCATTCACTATCCACATGCTGGTTGCTTGTTTCCAGTAATGGTTATGGTTTATGTAAACATCCTTCAACCTTTCTGGTATTTCAAGTAGCTCTTTGTGTTTTACCTTATCAAATTCTTTTGTGTTATCTATGAAACATTGATATAGCTCTTTCTACATTTTCATTGCTGGCCCTGATAGCATTCTTATAATAAAGATGGCATTTTTTTGTTCCAGTGTCTTGAACAAAGCCCACATTGTTCTTGTCCTATTTCTGATTTAATTCAACTGCAATGATTTATTAGAAGTTAAGATAAGTGATTATGTGGCTTATTAAAATGATTGCCTGATGGAGTTTGCATTCATTTTCACCTGATTCCTTTGGCATTACTATGAAAATAGATCATTTTCTGAAGTCTTCACTGGTCATATATTTCATTTATTATTTTAGCAATCCACAAATCATCTAAAGCTGAGAACATCTCTATTACAATCCAATTTGGTTCTGTTGCTTTATTCCTATTCCTCTTCCCCAGTTCCAATTTTATTTCAAATTCTAGCAGCACTGTCCATTCCATATTTTTATACCTTATAGATTTCGCTCTGCTGTCATGGAAGATGTATTTGTTCCATCTTTTGTAATATATTTTCTTTTTATCTATTACAAGTGCTCCCTTTTTAGATTTTATACATCTTATCTAAGAACATGTTTTCTATCCTGCTGTTTATTTTATTTTTTATGCATTTCCTATCTCTACCTTCTGTAATGTTTCTATCTCTGCACATTTCTAATTGAGCCATTCCTCTTACTTGTTTGCATTTATTTCTAATCTCTTTGTTTATATTATATTCTCTGTCATTCTTTGAGTTTAAGTCTCTTTTTCATTAGTTTGAAAATTTGATAAGTTGTTCACTTCTTTCTTTTCTCATCTTTTTGCTTGAGATGACCTGTTATGCTGTCATTAGTACTTCCTTTAAGGTGTTCCGTTTTGGGTTACTGACCTCTTCTAAGTTTGACATTTGTCCTTAACTACATCATGATATGGAGTTTGCTGCCTTGTAGTTCTGACATTTCTTTATTTTTTGTAATTTTATCCTTGGTTTGCATATAAATGGGAAGAGATCACTCACACAGTCAGCACTTGGGTTACGCTGTAAAATATTGTCCTGTATTTCAAAATCTTTTACTGATTGCTAGGTAGACTTTATGGTTCTTTATGTCAACTCCTGGACTTTTCCATGTCTACAAGCATCTTGAAAGTTCTTCAAATCAGGTATTGGCAATTATTTTTCTCTGTGCTTGTTGTGTGACTATCACTATATTGTTCCTTTCCTACTTTTATATTTGCTGATAATTTTTTGTAAGATATTTGGCTTTTGGCTGTTCATTAATTTCTACATGTTTAATTTCTGTTTACCATCAATGTTTCCATAATACTCTTCCATTAATTTCTGCACATTTAATTTTGATTTTTTAAAGATAATATTTCCATGATTTTTAGACCAAATTTTCCTAGCACCAAATGATACACCATTTTATATATATTTCACAGGACTGAGTTTTGGATCTGAAAGAGAGAAAAAAATTTGAAAAGCAAACAACTGTCCCATTTGTAAGGATAGTCTTGAATTTCCAAAGAATTAATCTGCTGCATTCATTTCTTTCCCCAAATCAAATAAAAGAATTTTAGTCAAGGATTAAATCATTTTTAGTTTTAGAGGCTAATTTATTTTAATTAACCTTTCCGATTCACAATACAACATCCACTTAATTTCTATTTGTGTGTTTAAATATGACTGCCATGTTTTCAGAAATCACTAGATTTATTAGATGTATGCAAAAGTTCCTAACAGTTTTTTGAAAACTAGACACTATATACATAATTGAAAAACCAATATTGTGCTGGAAAATTTTAAACACATCTAATACAAATACACTTGTCCCCCCATAGTGTATCTACATTTTATTGCTAGCAGATAAAATGGTAACTTGAAAATTAATAAAACTCTTTCTGAATGAAAGTTAAAGTTTAAATTTAAAAAAAACAAGAATATGAAATGTTTCTTCTAATGACAATTCATTTCAAATGTCCTCCTTCTATAGCAAGGCATAACTAAGCAGGATTTTACTTAATTAGGCCTCATAAATATTCAAAATCTTATAAATTATATACTTATTTTATCTCTCTCCCTAAATACATACACACATAACCTAATGATGAAAAAAATTACTTTATATAACATTTATTTTACAGTATAATCTCTGTGTCAGAGAATTTAATTCAATGGTGAATATAAATAAACATTATACAGGGAAAATTTCAGATCAATATTCAGCTAATAACTATGTTAGGCTATGAACTGATTGATCAAATTTCATTCATAGAATCCACAGGCTTTTACATGAATGCTATACACAAATTACAACTACATTTGAAACCAAAATATAAGAAAAGCAAAATGAGATAGAATAGGAAGTTTTTGTTTTATGAAAACAGAAAATAATTGAACACTAAGTGGAATTAAAATTTTTCAATAGAAGAGCCACCATTGTTAATGTAAATTTGAAACCTCTCATGTAAACTTTGAATAACATGATACATTTTATATATCAAACATGTTTCTTTTTAAATGGAATTATTTCAATCCTAAAGTCTTGCAGATTTTCTTTTGTAAACCACAAAATGGTCTTAACAAAAATTGTCATGGTAGGATATCAGGGGACATCACCGAGCAAAGCAGTTGTCCTGCTCACCCAAGCAATTTATTTGGTAATTTTCTATCAATCATTTCTCTGGTGATATGTGACAATGTATGAGTGTCATATCATGCTGAAAGAACAACATTTGTAAACCCTTCTTATGTTATTTTAATTTCTAAGGTAACCAAAAGTCTTTGCTGTTTTTTTATTTATTAGAAAAGAAAGGTATACAGCAAATTTGACATATCATTAATCCTCAAAGTAATTCCCATCAGTGTCCAGAACATTTTGCCAATGTTGATCTAGCTGCACAATACCATGGTGCTAAAAATCAGGTGCCTTGGATGCAAAGAAGTCTGAATGCCTGTCGTAAGTCTGTCTCATTTTCAAAGGATTTCCCATGAAGGTGGTTGTCTAGGGAATGAAAGAAGTGGTAATCTGTTGGTGCAAGGTCCAAGGAGTAAGATGAATGATACAATGTCTCCCAACCAAGTCACACCACATGAGATCTGGCATTGTCATGGAGGAACAGTACACCCTTGTAATTAACTAATGCTGGCTCCTGTGCCTGTTTCACACGTTCAAATTGCTGCAAGTACAGGTTGGCAGAGATGGCTTGACCCATTGGTAGCAGCTCATAGTGCACCATTTGTCAACTAGTCCACCAGATACAGAGCATGATCTTGCATGGGTGTAGAGGTGGTCTTGTGGTGGGAAGCACAGGGTCCCATGGTGACAACCAAAGTCTGGTATGCTTGGGAGTGTCATACAGGACTCACTTTTCATCACTGGTGAGCACTTGATCAAATATGGGCATGTTGTGGTGCCAAGAAAGCATTGAGAAACA
Source organism: Acanthosepion esculentum (assembly GCA_964036315.1). NCBI lineage: Eukaryota > Metazoa > Mollusca > Cephalopoda > Sepiida > Sepiidae > Acanthosepion > Acanthosepion esculentum. Next base: position 587,452 of record OZ038514.1, read on the forward strand.
GGCCATAACTTGTTGCTTGTTGGCTTCCGACAGTGTTGGGGTACCAACTTGTACACCTTCACTATGCAATGCAGGTGAAGTCTGATTGTTTCATCAGAAACTTGGAAACATTCAGCAAGCTCACCACAGGTTTGGCTGTTCTCCTCTATGGACGCCTCCAGGGCCTCATATGTGGTCAGCCATTGAGGAATTCATCACAAAGGGGCAGATCTTTCAGCCTGAAGTTCTAGAACTAATGCTTGGCAGTGTATTCCTTCACTGCATTATCCGGTAAAGGCTTGACATGACTGTGGACAAGCTCACCTTAAATTCACAAAGCAGACGACCACAAACAAGCTGCTTTGACACCACCATGTTTCCTTACCCTTGCTTGTGCTATGACTAATCTGTGTGCACAATGCACCCCACTGGTCAAGAACAATACCCCTCCACCACCGATTTCCTGGCATGTGATGCACTCATTTGCATATCAGAGATCACTTCTTCCCACAGGACTTTTTTGGTTACCTTATATTTTTGAATTTCAAATGTGCATCTGTCATTCAAATTCAGCCTGTTTTTATCTAAGTTATTTATTCATAGCAGTTATATTTATTAGCTGAAAGTTAATTAAAATCTCTCATAATAAAGAATAACTGTTATAAAATTTAGAAAGAAAAAACCTGATAATGAGAATATTCCATAAATTTCAAGTTTATCATTCCAAGAATTATTTGAACTATTAATGTTTTTTTTTGTTACTACAGCATTTCACCTCAAACTATTCAGCCTTTTCAGGTGTACAATTTGTTTGGAAGGTGGTCAACTTGTGTATCTTTGGTCACTTAATATCTTCAGTCATAGTTTAATGTTGAACACTTTATAAATACGATAAAATGCTAACAAATATACTATCAGATCAAACCATTATGCCAATCATTTCAGTATCTTGTTAAATACAGGTAAAATAGACAAAGAGTTGAAATCCAATTATTTTCTTGCTCTGCAGAGAAGACTACAATTTTCCATGTGACTGATGCATGCAACTACTAATTTTCTTATCTCCTAGCAATGCCTGATAATTGTTACCAGAAGCTTTTCTGGGGCTAATTGTGAACAATTTTTACTTTATAAATCTTTTTTTAATATTTTTACTCTGAAAAATGTTAAGAATTTCTTTTTGAAAAGGCAACAAGTCATTTTTATTATATATATATATATATATATATATATATATATATATATATATATATATATATATATATATATATATATATATATACACACACTAAATTGTACTATAGAAATTCATTGCCAATCATTTCTGATATAGCAATGCATTACTAATTATTTTACTACAGAAATCCATTGTACTATTTTTACTATAGAAAATAAATTGCAGAATCCGTTTCTTCCTCATGATTCTTTCTTCCGGCAAATAAATTTTAAAAAAGTAAAAAAAGAAGATTCATAAACACTACTTGAAAAATATCTCTTCCGTCTAAACAGATTGTACAGTTGAGAAAGGCTGAAGACTATATGATTTCACTTTCAAAATGGCATAGTGCCAATCAAAATGAAATAAAAACAATATCTTTAAAAATTGGTAATGATTAACAATAGCTTTTTATGCAAAGTGGGTAAATGGGATGAGTTTGGTTTGTGTGATAAAAGCCAGACTTGAGTGCATTTTCTGAGGCTTGACGTCTCAGAGAAGGGGCATAATGCACTTCATTACCTACCCCAGGTTAAGCTTCTTACTCTTAGCTAGGTAAGTGGTTATATATCATCCAAACCCAGGTTTTATTTTTGATCCCTTATGAGATTTACATTTTTATCCATTTCTTATACTGTAGAAATTTTTTATTTCCCTTACCTCCCAATTATTTTTTTCTTTTGTATTCCTCTCATAGCTAGTGAGTTTTTCACTTTTGTGAGAGTGAAAAAATTTACTCTCCAGAAAATAATGACAATTCTTTTTTTCTTATGTATGCTTAAAGTGGGGGTCATATACTACACCTCTCCCCAGTTTGTTTAGTTTATTCAAACTGAGTATTTTTGTCCTCTTCCCAATAATGATTTATGATTACTTGTAGGCCCATTGAGTAAGAATATTTTGGTGAATGATGATGACGGGGATGAATGTATATACATGCTACAATCATTGCCCCAGCTAAGAGTAAGAAGCTTAATTTGGGGTGGATGTCAAAGTAAAATTTGCCCCTTTATTGAGACGTCAAGACTCAGAAAATCCACTCAAGTTCCTTTTACACAAATCAAACTTGTCCCATTTACTCACTTGGCATAAAAATCTATTGTCAATCAAATTCAATTTTTGAAAATTATGTTTTTACTTCATTTCAATTGGTACTATTCTCATTTTGAAAGTGAAATGGTAATAGATTAGCCAAAATGTTATGGTTAACAACAAATAGAATGACATCAATTGTCCAAATACTTCTTGGAAAATGAGAATATTAGTCTACAATGAATGAGAGAAACAGGTTACTTACCATTTTCATTTGGAGTGGAAGTTGGGGTTATAACTGTGGTTGTTGGTACAGTTGTGCCTGCTTCTTTGAAACATCTAATGGCAACATCTTCCTCATGGGTACAGTCATGCTCTCCCCAAGCAAGGTTGGGACACATTTTAAGTTCATCTTCTGATCCAGTACAACTGAGGCCATCTAGCCAGATGGCACCTTCTCCTTCTCCAAATGTATTCACAATTACTTTTCCAGAACTGAAATGAAAATGTTTTTAAAAAAAATAAACTTACTTTAATACTGAAATGTTCTTGTCTTGACCCACTTTCCAAAATCTGATCAAATGACTAAATTTTTATTTTTTAAACTATTCTTGGTTACACCGAGAACTTTTCAGTACTTTTTTATACAAAACATTTAGATTTAAATTTTAAAATAATTTAATTAAGCCTTTTGGGTAATTTTTTTTTTACACTTTTAAGTATAAAAAAAATATAACCCAAATGCTTTTGTTAGCAAAGTTAATCGGAATTACATAACAATGACTGTTGCAATAGTGGTGGAAGGTGGAATAAACAAATGGGGATAGAATCCCCAGTAGGACCATGTGTGTATTGTAAAAATTACTTATATAAAAAAAAAAAACAATGGAACAGATGCCAAAGATTTGTCAATATTACAGTATCAATGTGGTTCTTAATAGGTAGATTACCATTCTTACGAGAGTTGATTCTTTATGATAGAAAAGTCCAAAGGAAAAAGGTCTTTATACGAAACTATATATATTAGAATGAAACCAGCGATTCTCTATAAAATTAGTTTCATGAAACACACAAAAGAATATTACTAATGGTGAGGTAGAAAAATCTGGTTTGGTGGATCATATGCAGAGGGAGAATGTGGGATGAAGTCCAGGTAACTTACAAGATCATCATTTGGGAATAAGGAAGCTGAAGGAAGTGGCATCTATCAGTATTAAAGGAGTGTTATATATATATATATATATATATATATATATATATATATATATATATATATTGTAAACACTTGAGTACTTGATGAACCTAATGTAGTGGAAATACACCTGACCAGTGGGTAATTCATAAATAATCTTTTTTGCTAATTTGTTGTTTTCTTGAAGAAGAAGTTTCCTTTGTTCTTATGAAATACATACAATGACGGCTGGAAAATGGCTCAGCCAAAATGTCAACAATGGTAAATAGGCAAAAAAAAAAAAACTTAAAATATGATAAAGGCTGGAAAATGGATTAATCAAAACATTGTTTTTACAATAGTAAACATTTAAAGAAGTAATTCAAGTGTACAAATAAAGTTTTTACTATTTACACTATTTACATTGTTCGGCCTGTTGCTCTTATCTTTATTGTCACATTCACAATGTTTTGGCTGTTGTGCACTCCAGCCTTCTTTAGGTGATATTTGTTGGAATTTCAAAATTCAATTTGAACCTTTTATTTAGTCCAGGGGGGTAGATTGTTCTAATTCCACATGCCATGCCTTTGAATGTCCCAGTTTTAGTTAATTTGCCATGAAAATGTAAAATCAATAAAACTCAAAATTACCTGTGTCCCATCATTCTACAAATAACTGTAGCATCATTGTCATCAAAGTCATCATCACAGACAGTTCCTGTCACTCCTCCACGAATGATTTCAACTCTTCCACTGAGTTCTGAGAAGCCACCAACAAGTTGTACTTTGATGTCTGCAGAGAAAAAGACACAAAACAAAAGGACAGTGAGACCTGTTAAAATTGTGCATGCATTTAGACATAGGTACTGAAGATTTGCTTGTCAATACTGTATTGCTGACAATCTGTCTTTTCTCGTCAGTGCTAGAGTGTTGGAATATAAACATGTGCTAAGCTTTGGTTGTACATTTTCAGTGAAGCTCAAAAACACACACACACACACACACACACACACACATATATATGCATATATACACTGGCTGAAGTACCAATTTATGCTAGCTTTTCCAAATTTTCCTGGATTTTAAAGCCATATTATGAAAGTCCTCCAGTCATAAACTTGAGGCATGCATTGATGTCATTTGCATGTGTTACTTTAATAAAAATGTTTGATAAGAAACTGAGGTGAAGAAAGTTTTCACATTCAGTGCCATTGATGATCTTTAAAACCTCAAATGATGTTGTCCCTTTGCTTCATGGAGGATTATGTGAAAGAAGAAGCGTTCTCACTTAATTGATGTGTCTGATTTGATATACTCTTATCATTCCACAGATTTTCCTCAACTGTGCCTCTTTCATATTTTTGTTTTTTTCAAATGTGTAGTATGATGGGACCTCACTGTATAACAAGAGTGCAGGCAAAGAAATCATCTCTACACAACTTGAAGAAGGGTATCTGTGTTGTGTCAGGAGCTTGGGAAATTCACTGAAGAATAATTTCCTTAATGAAATAAAAATAAATGCTCTGGCTCTTCTCCAAATGAACAATGAGGTTGACAACTGATAGAATATGTTTGCCATGTTTCCTCCTTTGGTTACATATTCACATACTATGCTCTTGAGACAGTGATACAGAAATGAACTCAACATTCATGTGTGACACTACCTACTGATTGTCCATATTAATTTCTACACCACAAACCTTAAGCATGACATGGAATCATCCATAATCTGGCTTTCTCTTACAATATGTGAAGTATGCCTTGTCACCAGTCTGTGTTGCTTGTACAAAGTCTCATTTTGTACATTTTCCCTCCATCATGCAAGAAGTGTCGATGTGACCACAAGAGTCAAAGATCTGTTAAATCTTGACCGCTTCAAATTGTTCAGGACCGTCTTCTGACTTTGGAAGTTCAGCAGATATAACTTTATCAATTTCATACAAATTAATTTTTCTCCTGGCACTAAATGAGGTTGTTGAGAATCTGTTAAAAGCTGTCGTAACCTTTTCTTTGAGGATTATGTCCTATTTTCCAAGCTCTCCATTGACCATGATAATTACTACTTCCTCAGCCACATGGGCATTGTGCCACTTTTTATGCTGTTCCCGAGTCACTTATCTGAATGTATTATAACTTTGTTTTTGCTCATTAAACTGATTATCTACATCAGAACATTTTCACAGATTCTTTCACCATCTTACTATTACAACTAATGGCTGTAGAATGGCAGTCTCAGTAATTGCAATGAAAACAATAGAAAAATAATAAGCGAAAAAAGAGTGAAAAATTAATATGGCCAATGGCTGTAGAATGGCAGTCTCAGTAATTGCAATGAAAACAATAGAAAAATAAGCTAAATAAGAGTGAAAAACTGATATGGCCAATGGCTGTAGAATGGCAGCCTCAGTAATTGCAATGAAAAACAATAGAAAAATAATAAGCGAAATAAGAGTGAAAAACTGATATGGCTAATGGCTGTAGAATGGCAGTCTCAGTAATTGCAATGAAAACAATAGAAAAATAATAAGCGAAATAAGAGTGAAAAACTGATATGGCTAATGGCTGTAGAATGGCAGTCTCAGTAATTGCAATGAAAACAATAGAAAAATAATAAACGAAATAAGAGTGAAAAACTGATATGGCTAATGGCTGTAGAATGGCAGTCTCAGTAATTGCAATGAAAACAATAGAAAAAATAATAAGCGAAATAAGAGTGAAAAACTGATATGGCTAATGGCTGTAGAATGGCAGTCTCAGTAATTGCAATGAAAACAATAGAAAAAATAATAAGCAAAATAAGAGTGAAAAACTGATATGGCTAATGGCTGTAGAATGGCAGTCTCAGTAATTGCAATGAAAACAATAGAAAAATAATAAGCGAAATAAGAGTGAAAAACTGATATGGCTAATGGCTGTAGAATGGCAGTCTCAGTAATTGCAATGAAAACAATAGAAAAATAATAAGCGAAATAAGAGTGAAAAACTGATATGGCTAATGGCTGTAGAATGGCAGTCTCAGTAATTGCAATGAACAATAGAAAAATAATAAGCGAAATAAGAGTGAAAAACTGATATGGCTAATGGCTGTAGAATGGCAGTCTCAGTAATTGCAATGAAAAACAATAGAAAAATAATAAGCGAAATAAGAGTGAAAAACTGATATGGCTAATGGCTGTAGAATGGCAGTCTCAGTAATTGCAATGAAAAACAATAGAAAAATGATAAGCGAAATAAGAGTGAAAAACTGATAGTGGTTCATAATGATTCAGTTAATAAAAATTCAAGATAACCTTATTAAAAAAAAATTTATTCACACTGAGCAAGGTGATAATGCCACTAAGAGGCAAGGGGCTATGGGGAGTGAGAAAGAATGAGAAGATAATTTAACCAGAAACCCAATCTTGAACATAAAAGAAGGAATCCACCTCTACTCCTTTTCGAAAGGTTGTGGAGGAGTGCAAACTAGATGATAGGTGAACATATCTACTCCTATTGATAAAAAATATAAATTAAATAATAAATACGATTTCAGAGTTTAGGTAGAGACATGAGAAGTATAGAGATGAAGTAGACTTTAGAAGAAACTGGAAACCCAGTCTTGAACATGAATCAAGGAATAAACTTCTACTCTTGTTCAAAAGACTGGGGAGAAGTGTTAACCGATTGATAGGCGAACCTACCAACTTTTTTGAAAAAAGTAAATAGTAAATAATATTTCAGAGTTAAGGTGGAGACATTATAAGTATAGAGTTGAAGTAGATTTTAGAAGAAACCAGGAACCCAATCCTAAACAGGAAACAAGGGATAAACCTCTACTCCTGTTCCAAAGGCTAGGAGGCAGTATGAACTAGATGATAGGTGAATCTATCAAATCCTATTGAGGAAAAAATAAATAAATATAAAATAAAAATTAAATAAAATTATTAATACTACCAATATGAATAAAGCAATTGAAATTAAGATGAAATAAATATTTCAGAAAAATTAATAGATGACAAAACTTCATCTAAAAAAAATTCCAAATAATATTACTGCTACTAATACTACCAACGTGACTAAAGCAAATGAAATTAAAAGGAAAGAAATACTAACCAAAAATGAATAATGCTTAACAAGGCTTCATCTCAAATATAAAAAAAAAATCAAGATACTATAAATTACTAATGTAAATAACATAACATTTAAAATGAAAGAAATATTAAAACAAAAGTTAATAACAGTTGACAATGCTTCATTTAATAATGCTAAAGTTAGAGTTTGTAAAAAAAGAATTTATTTCCCATCTTAAAAATAAAAAAAATCATGGTGATATTTATAAAGTTGATGAATTTTATAGCCCATGAAAGAAAACTCAATTTATTTTATTAGTTTATAGTGTTTTCTCAGTCTTGACAAATTTAATTTGATATACTTACTGCAGTTTTTCTCATCACTGTAATCTTCACAGTCACTTTCACCATCACAAACATAATTGAAGGGAATGCAATGCTTATTTGAGGCACAAGTGAATTGGTCAACTGGACAAACTAAAATAACAATTAAATAAAATTATTTACGCTAGAATTTTATACTGTTTTATTTTATTGATCAATATTCCAAATTTGATGACATTAGATAGATTTTAAACTGAAATTACATATTAAAAATATAGTGGTGAAGATGGCTTAATGGTTAAAATCATAAAAAATATATTTGGCAAGGTGAGTTCAAATTTTCAACAGAGATAATTTGTGTTCGCTTGTATCATGTGGGAAATCAGAAATACATTTCTTCACCACCCTCCAGCAGTAAGTAAAATAGTAAGGTAGACTGTATTCTTTAGCATTTGTTGGCAATGTAAAGGATAATTCTGAATTCAAAAACCTGGAGTGGAATCTGTTTTTCTCTTCTAGCTGTTGGTAAAAATATCAAAAATTTGAGGATGAGGCTTGTAATCTCACCCCATAAAATTCAATCCAAGCTAGTATGTGAGACATGATGAACTTTTGTACAAAATAAATCATTAAAATTCCAAGTAAATAAACAAAGACAAGATTTTGATTTAAATGATACTAAAGAACAATTCCAATTTACAGCAACAATTTATGAAAACAACGCAAGAAGAATGTTCTACTTACTAGAGCCAGTGTCAGTTTTTTTTAATTGCAGCTTAAAATGTCTGTTATTTAAAGCTGACATTTAAAGGGAAAAAAAGAATGTCAGCTTCTTTACTTTTATCAGCAGAACTTTTTCTCTTAAGGTTTTTCCAGTGCAAAAGCCTTTGTTGCACTTGGATTGAAGAGAATATTTGACATACACAAAGGCATTCAACTACTTATTTCAGTAGTCCTCTTCACAATCAGGGACCTGCACTCTCAAAAAATAGCCCAGCAGGAATGAAGTTTAGAATATCTTCTTACTCCTCCATCTCTCTAGAATGCCTATTAATTTCAACTTCTGACTGTGTCTCCCTAACCATGTAAGAAAATTCTGCTTCCAATCATGCATCTTTCTTTTTCTGTTGACTGCTACAGATTTTTGTCAAGTGTTACTTCAGGCCCTCTTTACTTTTGACAACTTTTTTTATTTTCTAGTTGATGTCTGTGTGTCGTCTCTTGTGTTTTAATCAAATATTAATTACTAGTGTGAATTTTTTAAAGAGTTTATTTCAGTTCATTAGAGATTAAAGAATATATAGAATATATAGAAAATTAGTTTATAACAGACAGTAAAAAAAAAAGAATTCATTCCAACTTTATATCCATACATTTTCTCTCGTGTGTTAGAATATTAATTACTGATGTGAAAGGTTTTCAGAAGTCATTTCACTCTTTGAATTCTAGAATATAGAGGACCTATTATAGCCAAGAAATTGCAGATGAGGTAACAACTTGATTACATTATAAAATTATCACCCACTTGATATCCACATCATACTCTCTTCAAATACATCTTTTAGGGGGCTCTTGTTTGACATCTACATATTTTTCATGGTTAATTTCATCTTCCTTTGATTTTAAGAATATATAAAATCTACTATAACAAAAAATGGCAGATTAGACAAGAGCTTGTTTACAATATCACAAATACCCATTTTAAATCCAAATGATACTCATTTGCTTGATATATTCTTCCTTTTTTTGAATGAATTTCATCCCCCTTGGACTTCACGAATGGTTAGCATCTACTGTTATTTAAAAAAAAAAAAGAAGAAAAGAAAAAGATTATATACAAAATAAGCTCTTGCTTTACTTCTGATGAATATGTAATGACCAAGAAATTGGGTATCAGTTTATAATGGAAATGTAATACGAAATAGATCCCTCTTTATGTTTGATCACCTAAAACATTTTTGGCAATTTATCTTTTATTGATGCATATAATATTTTTTTAAAATACTGACCTTTTTTCACCTGGCAAACAATTCCAACAACTTCATGTGCCTTACACTGGTGATGTCCCCATGGGTCTCTTTTGCATTCCAATAAGCTTGTCTCATTACCACGACAATCAACATGGGAGAGAAAGAAATTGCGGTTTCCATCAGAAATTGTAAATGGCAAAGAGTGAGATTCAGAAGCACTATAAAAACAAAAGAAAAAGGTTGTTTTATAACAATTTATAAGTCATCAAAAGAGAAACAAATTAATATATACATCATGTTTGATCATGAGCAGTTCTAAGCTTCATATAGTTGCTTTAATTTCAAGAGTAAATAAAGACAAAAACTGTCCAACATTTGGATATTTTTTTTTATTATGCTCTTCCTTGATCTAAGTTTTTGTCCACATAAGCCATCATCAGAGTGGTTATATGGACATTTCAACAAAAATATTCACCATCAAAGATGATATACAGTTATGTCTACATAGAAGTTTGCTATATGATGATAACAACTGCAAAATTAAAGCAACTATGTGAAGCTTAGAATGGCACATGATCAAATATAATAGACATTTGTTGTCTGTCATATTTAACAATATATGTTTGAATAATAATCTGCTGCCTTAATGCACTATATATATATATATATATATATATATATATATATATATATATATATATATGAGAGAATATGATGAGATACAAACTCTATATATTAGACTGCTAATGGGTAATTGTAACTAAGTAACAACATGGTAAACACTGAAAATTTCTGGCATCTGATGTATCTAGAGGGATAAGCTTGCCAAACTTATTCAAATTCCTACCACTTTGTTTTTATTGCTATTGTTTTCAAGTATTTAACATTGTAATAGCAGTGTGTATATATATATATATATATATATATATATATATATATATATAAGATAAAGAACTAGTAGGAAACAGATCTTAATCTAACATGTTTCATTTTATTAAAGCTTTGTCAGAGATCAAGATAGAAATTTCTATCTTGATCTCTGACGAAACTTTAATAATGTGAAACATGTTAGATTGAGATCTGTTTCCTACTTTTTTATCCTTTCATTTTGTCAGATTCCTAGCCATACTCGATCTATATACATACATATATACACACACACATGTATGTGTGTGTGTGTGTGTGTGTGTGTGTGCGCGCATGCGTGATGATCAAAGAACTTGAAAAGTGACAGTGAACCAAATGTATTACATAGTTATGCTATTATACTGTGAGTAGAAATTTTTCTGAGCCAAGAAAATATTCTGAAGGTGGCAAAAAACAGTGTAAGAGTAAATGATTTTGACCACTGATAAATAATTATCACCCTTAGTTATGAACTTACTCATATCCAAGCATCCGGCATACAACATTGGCATCATCAACATCCCAGCCATCATCACAGATAATTCCCCATTCGTTGAGATATTTGATCTCAACACGGCCAGAGTGTTCATCAGGACCATCTACTAGTCGCACTTCAATGCTTTCCTCTGTATCTATGGAGAAACAAATAAAAAAAGTACATAAACTCTTTAATTGTGTACAAGAAGTTAATTTCATTATTCTTTATATATTTGGATAGTTCTCTTTATTTTTGTTATTTTTAACCAACATTTTGGTTGATACTTTTTAGTCTTCTTCAGATATATGTTGCATTTCCTGGTATTTAGAAATCATTTAGTACTTTTTTCTTTTCTTTTTTAACTAAAATACTAAAGTTCAACTAAATAAAAGGTGTGTATTAAGTTCTTGAGCTTGTCCTGTTAGCATAAGAACAAATGAAAAAATAAAAGATCCATTGTAAGAATAGCTTCAAGATTTAGCAGAGGTCAGTTTAAAATATCAAACAAAATATGTTATAAGCAATAAAAATGAAAATAGTCTGACAAAATAATGGATAGCATAATTATTTCATCAATAATACAATGTTTTTTGCTACAATTTGATTTTTCATGTTGTCTAGTTGGTTCCAGAAAACATAAATCAGAATAATATCATATAACAATACTGGTTATGGATGGCAGGATTAAAGGAAATCTCTCCTATTAAATCATGAAATATTTTAATGAAGACATTACACGTTACTAAACACATGACCAACTAAGTACACATCCTGGATCACGTGACCAACTAAGCACATGTCATACTTTGATCAAAGAATACTGATAAAATGTGCAGTAAACATTCACACTCAAAATAGATGTGAAATTCATGCTCACATAAAATTTTCAGAACGTTCATTTATTCCTGACTTTTTGAGTGTATAGGTCTTTGTAGGGATACTATTATTATTATTGTTTTAAATAAATAAAAATAAAATATAATAATAATGAAATTTATAAATAAAATAAAACTAAACAATAATATTTAAACCTTGTTTAAAATAAATTAAATAAAAAATAAAAAAATTACTCTCAGCATGCAACAAAAACTGTTCCTGTGAGAAATATGGACATCCCGCCAAAAGATGTTATATTCAATCACTTTGCCAAAAACTCTCAGGCAGGTGACATGTGTCTGACTTCTCTCTGTAATAAGGCTTGTAATACTACGGAGTAAATTTCTCCCTTTTATCACATGTACCATAACACAATTGTAATGTAAAAAAAAATACACACACCAATACACACAAAAACATAAATAAATTGTATGAAATCAACATACAATTTACCATGCTTTTCTTGTTATTGTGCATGCTTATTTTCCTATTTTTATCTTCCTGAACACAAACCTAATTTCTATAACTATGATGTGAGTGAATACCCCACAGCTTCAGATATGTTGGAAACACTACTATCAACACTATTGTAAAGGGTTAGATGATTTTAAATAAATATATTTTGTTTCTTATTCACCTCAGACAATATGACAATATTCTTCTCTGTCTGACCTTGCTTTCATTGTCAACGATTGTTAATATTTGGCTAATATTTCATCTTAAATTTCAGTTGCTTTTCATTACTACTCATACCATCAGTCTACAGCCATTAGTAATATTATCTTTAATTCTATTATTAATTAGATGAAGCATTAACAGCCATTAATATCCAACTTATTTCTTGGATCTTACTTTCAGTTGATTTTCATTGCAACTTGTAATTCTATATATGTTCATTGGAATAATGTCTTGAATTTTATTAGATGAAGTGTTGTAAATTATTAATTAGTAATTATTAATTTTACGCTAGTGTTTCTTTCATTTACTACTTTGTAAATTAGACACTGGAAGATGTTATAAATTATTTATATCAGAAGAAATGAAATTTTAAAAACATGAAGAATATTGCAGATTACAAATATAATATTTTGAATATTTTAGTTTCCTATCTATCACTTTCTAGATTAGAAGATACAGTGAAAGTATAAAGAATCTTTCTCTCTTTCACTCTGTGCCATGACCCTTCAGCACGTGGCTCTCCACAGTTTCCTGTCTTTTGTTGCTCACAACTAGAGTTGCACATCCGATGATATCAAGTCTTAAATAAAAGATTTCCAAGCAGATTAAGTGGATAGAGAGGTGTTGGCTATATGATTTCTTCACTGAATTTACATCATTTATACTTATGTGGAAACGTTAAAACACTGTTGATGTCAGGATACACAATATGATAGCAAAATTCGAATTATATCCACTTAGTAATAACACTCTAAAACTTTGTCCCATCACCAGATACTATGACAGAAAAAGGTTTTGTCACTAGTGTGCCACAATAACTGATGGAGATAAGAGTAAGTAGATCATTAAACAAAGCACTCTCCCATAACTACCTTAGATACCAAGCAATTGTCAATCATGTCTGTGGCTAGCAAGGAATATTTGTATGAATTTTTATAATCTAATCTCTTCATGATGGCAAAATTATGCATTTCCAAGAAGCTGGATAGTTGGAACACTAAAACTATTATTTAAACATAAACATTTAATGGAGAGGTCCTCAAAGATGATTGAATTCTAACCCTGAAGGAAATTTTAAGATTTTAGTGGGGAAAATGGAAGCATAGATTGATAGATTACTACTAAACTACAACCGTTTTTTTCTATTCTTTTGTAATGAATACAGTTCAAATTCTTTCAGACTTACCACACTCAGCTTCATCAGAGAAGTCAGCACAATCATTGTATTGATCACAGACTCTGTCACTGGACACACACTTCCCATTTTTACAATGAAAATCATTTTCTTGACAAGTTTCTGAAAAGGAAAGCAAAATATATATACATACATACACACACACACACACACATATCAGGTAAAAAAATGTATGGCAAAAATGGGAAAAAAGGTTTTGTGTGATACATTTTGTTCTTTAGGACTTCATTAGACTAAATTTGTTTGCAACTACACGTGCACAAACAAGGGATACTGGGAATTTTTAATTTTAATTTTTTTGGTTTGTTTTAATATAACTGATCTGGTTTATTAGGGTTTTTTTTCTTTTTGTTTCCATCACTTTTGTTATTAGATATCCCACGCTGTGATAATAGAAGATCTGCTGGAAATGGTGAAATGTTGTAAGAGACAGGGCACAAATTTACTGTGGATGACTTTGTGATCCAGGCACTCTCTAATGATTTTCATCATAGTGAATTGTTTTCTCCTTTGATCAGAGTAGCATTTTTTTTATGTCAAAAATGTAATCAGTCTTTTTATAGGTGGGCAACTAATGCATTTGATGTATTGTTTTGTAAAATGTCCCTTTTGAGTAAATATAATCTTTTATTTAAGATTCCTTGAGGTTTCTCCTATGTAATTTCTTGTGACAATTATTACAGGCAATCAAGAAAATTCCTAAGCTTATTGTTTTCCTTAGTATTGATTAAGTTTTGTATTGTTTTAGATGTAGTAGTAACAAATTTATGTTGAGTTCAGATAACTTTTTTCAAATATTTTTCCCCCAATATTGTTCTTGATATATAAAATTCATATATTGTTATCTTTCTCATATACACTTTTTGATAATTTTGAAAAATGTTACCAATGTAATAATATACTTCATTCTTTGGAACCAGTGATCTTCATGGTAAAATTGTCAAAATACAGTTTGGACATTCTTACCTTTGTTTAGTGAATTTTTGCTTCATTTAAAATGTTTCTTTAAAATGTAGAGGCTAAATAGAAGATGAGTTTTCTTCTGTAGTAAAAGAAGGAGCTCATTTTATAAGGAACCATTTTCATAAGAAAATGTAGAAATATCTATTCTCTATTATCGTGTGACAAGGTGAAACCCTTGTCTATATTGTGCATGTTAATAATTGTCTATTATAATATGGCTCTAGTATGAATCAATGAAGAAGGGTTAAAAATAAAATAAGGACCACTAAGGATTTACTGGAAATGATCAAAAACAATAAATTGAGTAAATAAGGTAAAATGGAATTAAGTGCTTCTAAGACACTTAGGTATCTACACCTGCAGAAAGAAAAAGGTTGTTTTAAAAAAAAAAAAAAGAGATAAACGCTGAGAAGAAATAACAAGTGACTAAATGGGAAAAGTTAACTCAATGGTCACTAAAACACTTGAAGTGTCTTATCTAAGAGCCGTTCAGACAAAGAACAAAATAAGGGCCAAAATGAAAATACTAATTCATGAAACCAGAGAAAATAGAATTGGTGTTTTGAAGGCACTTAGGATATCTAAGAAAAGAGTTGATTTGAAAGTGAGATATGACTAAGGAAAATAAGAAGCTCTTAAATGTGAACTGATAACCAATTTGAAGTTGACAAATAATGTTAGAAATGTGAGTGTGCTTTGTTCAGAGTCGAGAAATTCTCCATATAAACAAGAGGAAAATGGGAGTCAAGTCAGTCTTGCAGAGTATCACCTAGTTGCAGTTTTGCCAAATTTGCAACAGAAGCTACCGCCAGCAAGCCAGTCACACTACCAACACTATCAACCCATTGTTCACTCAAGACTAGATCTTGACCAAGACTGAAAGTTTGACTGTCTAGTTGTTTGTCCATACCTGTTAGCCTGTTCAAGTTGGACTTCCCCTATTCATACGAACTAACCACTGAGCTTGGAGTGAATCAGGACATCAATAAACCTGGTTGTTGAATTGTTAACCAGAGTCCTTGGTTCTTTTTTGAAGAAGTCAAGTTTTCCCTTACAGCTTCAGGTGGTACTATTTTTGTTGAATATCCCTGCACAAGAATTAAATGAGCACACACTACACAAGTTGACTTAATGACATCTTATTCCTGAGGGAGTAAACTCCATATGATAGAGTTTATGTATACATAGTAAGATGCACACTGATTGGTACCTAAATTCTATAAACACCATAAAACTGACTACTGAGATATTAAAATGAATATATACTTTCCAGACAGATCTCAGATAGGGTGTGTCTCTCAGTATTAAATCTATTCTTATAAGTTATATTACTATCCAAAGATTCATTAATATTCCTGGTAAGGGAGAAAAAAAACAAAAAAAAACAACTTACCTTTGAGTCCATAATAAGTTCCAAAATCTGGAAAGAATGATGTTATACCTTTGTTTGTGTCATAAAGGTTGCAATGATTTTGAGTTGTTTCATACTTGAATGCTTTGCAAGCAAATTTCCGGTGGTTTATGCAAATTCTAGCACACTAAGAAAAAAACAAAACAAAGAAGAAACCATATATAAAAAAAGTTTGCATATGTAAGTTAGAATTGAAGAATAAATAAAAAATATCAGTAATCTTTTGCTTACTTCCCCTGGATCTCTTAATCATAGCTGAATTAAGCTTCTTTTTTCAATTATTTTCTTCCTTAATAACTGAAGAGAATGCTTCCATGATCACTAGTCTTAACCTGTTCAAGTATAGAAGTAACTGTTATCTTCCCTACATAGCCACATAAACTGTATCTCTTACTCTGTAACCTTCTGCCTCAAGTGGCCATCAGACCGTAGACAGGGCGAGCATCATTGTTAAAAAAAGGCCCTTTGCAATCTTATTGAAACCCACCAAAATTTTCTTGCACTATGTTCAAGTGAACATTATCAAAAGTGATTTTATGTTGATATCTAATTTAGTCAGACACAAGACCGTAATTCTGAAGCAACTCAGAGTGTAACTCACTGCAGTAGTAATGGTCTATTTGGAAAGTTTACTAATTACTACTGAGGCAGTCAATAGGCATTTAGCAGAACTTTCCTAGTCTGATACAAAGCCACAGAATTTAGTGATTTTATACAATAAAATCTTCAGTATGACAATGGTAAATATTGGTGCTTGTCACACAAAAACAAACCTAGATTGGATTCCAACTTGGGGAGCCAGTTTTAGAGCTGCATTTTCTATATATATAATTAAAAATGTCTAGAAAAGTCTGCCTTGCTTTTAGGATAGATGGGTATTTTCCACTTGTGCCAGAGATTAACGTATAAAATCAAGTAGATGCCAGGATGTTCCATAATAATTAAAACAGAAACATTACTAATCATTAACAATGCCTTTACATGAAACATAGAATAATAGCCCTATTATGTCAGTAATTCTGGCTTTTATTAATGACAATTGATAATCCCTTTCTTCCTGATTTTCAGTACATTCTCTCAAGTTAAACTATTAACAGTGCATTTAAATTATGTACAAAGAGGTACTGAAGAGTTTTTGGCCTGAACAAAAATGAATTTAAAAAATCTGATGCTTAGTAATTTAATTAGATTTTAGCAAGTGTGATGGGCTGAGAAAATTTTGACAAACACCTTGTATATAACAGCCCTATTCTGTCAGTAACACTTCTTACAATTCCTGACCATAGACAATCTCTTTCTTCTTGGTTTTAATTGTTTAATATACAGATTGTGGAATAACTTGCTAAAACATTTTAGGTCAAAATTTACAAATTTCATTGCTTGTTAATTTTCTTCATAGATTACTGTTGTAGAGTTATTTCCTCAGTGGAAATGTATTTGGACTAAATTCATCCTAAATAGGTTCAACGTACAAAAACGTTAGGAACTTGTAATAATCAGTATTATGCAGAGTAATCGAGTTGTGGTCGCTGACTACTTTTTTGTATTCGACTCCTACTGACTCCTACTTATAATAGATGGGAGAGTCTATTATCTATAGACTAGGTGTCTATCACCGTAACACTCTCCTCCTAAAACTTTACTCCGTAGGAGTAAAACAGTTTTCTTAATTTTTTTATTTTATTTTATTTTTTTACAAAAAAGGAAAAACAAAAAACAAAAAAAAAAACTTCATTTTTTTAAGCAACATCGTAGCGTATCTCCTATGTTTTGGATCCATTTTTAAATGATCAGTTGCCTTTTTTTTTCTCTTGGATCAGCGTACCTCAGGTAACATCATTGCTGGCATTGGTAGATCAAATGTATCAAAAATCACCTCCATAGGTGTTTCTTCCACGGGACCGCTGTCAACCACGTCTAAAGAGCGTCGTCTGATCTGGTTAATGTGCCATCTGCACGTGAATTTTTCACCTTTCACAAAGTACATCATGTTGCCAATCTGCTTTTCTATTTTTCCAATCTCCCAGAATGATTTATTCTGTTTATATACCTTAAAGTATACTTTTCACCAGGATTGTATTTCTTTACTTGAATAAATTTTTCTCTACCTGGCTTTGTCTTTTTTGGTAATAATTTGTCGAAGACAGATCTTACCTGACGTGCAAACATCACCTTGGCTGGCGACTGTGAGGCTGGTGTTGCGTTATTTGGGGTAAGTCTGTATACCTGTAGAAACTTCTGTAGGGCTTCATCTGCAGGTATTTCCCTAGCTTTCTTTAAAGCTCTTTTAAGGGTGTCCACAAATTTTTCAGCTAACCCGTTTGATCTTGGGTGATATGGAACTGTGGTAACATGTTCAACATTGTATTCCTTGCAGAAATCTTTGAATTGTTTTGACGTAAATTGACTTCCGTTGTCCGCCACTGCATTCTCAATGTCCCGGTCCATATTCGGCCAATAAACAAAACTTCGCATTAGGCTCCTAGTGCTGCCTGGATGACCAGTATGAAAATACTTTAATATTTGTTTTTGGAGTGTGTATGGAATCACCACACGTTCTCTATATAACAATACTGTATCGCAAAGCGAAAACACATTTGTTGTGTACTGGTCCCTCTTGGATATTTTTTCTTTTACTTTCAAGATATACTCGTCCCTGGTGGCGGCTTCTTTTATTTTCTCTAGAGTTACTGGAAGTTCCCGAACTGCATTACACACTGTAAATTTCAGCTCTTCTTCTGACTTCAGTGAGGCAATTACCGTGTCTTCTAATGGTTCGCTCCTTTTAGGAATTAACCTGGACAGCCCATCAGCATAGCCAAATTTATTCGATGATATGTACTCCATGCTGAAGTTATAATTTAGCAATATTGTAGCCCATCTTTGTAGTCAGTTTGCTGTATGCTTTGGCAAACCCTTTTTCGATCCAAAATTCGAAATTAGAGGCGTATGATCGGTTTGTAGCTTAAAATGTCAACCGTGGAGAAAACGGTGAAATTTCGCTACTGCAAATATTATTCCTAGCACTTCTTTATCTGAGAGTAATTCTTCTCAGCTGGAAGTAGTGCTCTAGAAGCATGAGCAATTGGTTTTACTTGACCATCTGTCATTTTGTGTAAAATACACGCTCATACTCCATACACACTTGCGTCGCAAGCTACTATGATTTGTAAATCCGGATTTGAATGGGTTAAAAATAATTCCATGGTTAACACTTCCTTTATCTTTTCAAATGCTTTCTGGCATTCATTAGTCCACTTCCAAGGTTTTCCTTTCTTTAATAGTTCATTTAATGGTTCCCGCAGATCATACATTTTAGGGATGTATATTTGGTAATAATTAGCTAATCCCTAGAAACTTTGTAATGTGATAATATCATTCGGAGCCGGCATGTCTTTTATAGCCAGTGCTCGCTCTGGGTCTGGCCTTCTACCATTCTTATCGATGATCTGTCCCAGATATTTCACTTTCTCTATAAAAAACTCGCATTTACTTTCCTTGAGTTTAAATCCAAAATCCTGTATTCTGGAAACTACTGCATTTACATGTTTCACATGTTCTGCTATACTTGTACTTCTCATGAGGATGTCGTCCAGATACACTACAGCAAAATCCAGACCACCCAACATCGAATCCATTACTTGTTGGAAAATGGCGGAGGGGGGGGGGCGACCTTAATCCCAAAAAGTAGTCTGTTAAATTTATACAGACCCCGATGTGTGTTAATACACAAAAGTTTAGACATTTCTTTTTCTACTGGTATTTGCAGATATGCATCGCTGAGGTCTAACTTCGAAAAAATTGTGCCTCCATTAAGCTTCGCAAATATTTCTTCCGCTGTTGGTAGAGGATAATTATAGTCTTTGAGTGCCGCGTTTAACTCCGTCGAAAAATCTGCACAAACACGAATGTCTTTAGACTTTTTTTTCACGTATACCGTCGGAGCTGCCCAATCACTATAGTCAACTTTTTTGAGTACACCGGATTTCTCTAATCTGTCCAATTCTTTATCAATCTGTTCCATTGAGGCAAATGGAACATTCCTTTTCTTTTTGAATACCGCCTGAGCATTTTCTTTTAGAAAGAACTTTGCCTCCATCTTGGTACACGTTCCCAACCCTGGAGAAAAAAACAGTAGGAAATGTTTCCTTAAGTTTCTTTATTAATTTTTGGGCTTCGGAGTTTAAACTTTCTACCTTGTAACAGAAAGAATTTATCGGTAGATCTCATAATTGAAATTCTGTTATCCAATTCGTACCAAGTAAGTTCATGGTATTTTCCATGACAAATAGTTTAACTTTTCACGTTTTTTTTATTTAACGTGACGTTTGTAACAAGTTCTCCAATAAATTGTATTTTTTCTCCCGTCACTGACTTCGCGATTTTCTTTGTCTTCATTAAAGTTGGTTTCCCCAACTTCTTCCACGTATGCAAATTCATGATAGAGAGATCCGAACCAGTGTCAAGTTGCATTTTTATTTTTTTATTATTTATTTCAATGGTAACAAATTTTCTAGTTATTCCATCGTTTACCTCGTTGGACTTTAGTTTTCTTATTTTATTGCCTTTATTTTTTGGCTGGCAGTGTGTGCTTCTATGCCCAACTCTTCCACAGTTGAAACATTTTTTATTCCTAAAATTGCAATATCTGTACCAGTGTAGTTCACCGCAAACAAAACATAGCTTCGGGCGTTTTTTGTTTGTCTTTCTCTGGTATTTTACTTATTGCTTGATAATCTGCAATTTTATAATTCTTTTTGTTAGACTGATTTTCTTCTTTGTACCGTATTTTCCTTACATGCCAAACGTCAGACTGTTCTATCTTTTTTTACGCTAACATATCTTGTGCAGTCTTCTGCCAATTTCTGTACCGTAATACTTGGATTGCTTTCCAATTTTGCCAGTACTAATTTTCTCAACTCTGCGTCTTTTTCCGCTACCAGAACTTGAACAAACACCAAGCACTTAAAATTGTCTGCGCTTAACTCTGCTAGCTTGAATTCTTCACAATACTTATTCACATTGGCTGCGTACGTTATATAGTCATGTTCGTCATCTTTCATCAAATTCAAACATTTCCACCTCTTGTGGAACAAAGATGTCTTTTTACTAAATAATTCACTTAATATATTTACCGCCTTGGTAAATGTCAACTCGTTAGTTTTTTTCGGTAAAATGTAATTTACCAATTTGTTATGCTCAGCAGTTCCTAATTTGCTTAAAAGAAGCCTAACCTTCTTTCCTTCAGACCACAAGTGGCAGTCCTCGTTATACACGTCCGTATATTTTTTATAATATTCTTCAAAAGTTATCCCTTCATCTGGACTGTACGTGAATATTTCAATTGAATTCCATATTGTATTCTCCGGGAAAGAATCATTTTGTAGACTTTTCTCTTTCCTGTTCTCAGTTATTTCCAGAATTTTGCTTTGAAACTCCCCATGCATCTGTTCCATTTTTTTGTTGGAATTGCATTTCTTTATTGAAAGTTTCCTCCTGTAACTGCATCTGGAATGTTTCCGTTTGTTGTTCCAACTGGAACTTTAAAAAATCCTGGAATAGACTTTTGCATTCTTCAATTTTTTTTTTTTTTTTTCAAAAAGTTTACACAATGCCTAAATACTGTAGAGGAGGTTCAACGAATTGGCAATTCGTACCATATTTTATCAAACTGTCTTATCAAGAAAAATATTTCTTTTTCTCAGTTGAGAATACGACAGATTTTTTCGTCACTGAATTGACGTCTTGTCTTGCGAAAAACTTTTCCAAAATTTTTTTTTTTAAAAGTGTAAATCCAAGACTGTCACCCACGTTATTTGTGGCGAACAAAATTTTTCTTCCTCCGTATGAGTGCAAATCCTTGCTGCCAAAGTTATATTGGCGAATAAATTTTTTTCTCTTCCTCCTTATGAGTGCAAATCCTCGTCGCCAAAAGTTGTTGTAGAGTTATTTCCTCAGTGGAAACTGTATTTGGACTAAATTCGTCCTAAATAGGTTCAATGTACAAAAACGTTAGGAACTTGTAATAATCAGTATTACGCAGAGTATTTCGAGTTGTGGTCGCTGACTACTTTTTCGTATTCGATTCCTACTGACTCCTACTTATAATAGATGGGAGAGTCTATTATCTATAGACTAGGTGTCTTTCACCATAACAATTACCCAAAATATTTTGTGCAGAAAATGATTAAAACTAAGGGGACAGCAGAATTATGATAAAATGGTAAATAAGAAAAATCCCAAAACTTCCTCAATGTATAACAAGTACAAATACAACTGCTGATAAAATGCAACAATTCCAATGCATAGAAAGGACTGAATGTGAAAATAGAAAAATACCGTTTCCAAAGGTATTGATATGTAAACTTCGACAGGATCTTTTTTGATTGTAAATCTTCCATTTTTTTTCTCAAAGAGACCCAGTTTGTAATCTGCAAGAAAATATGAAAAAGAAAATAAGGATCTTTTTGTCATTTAATCAACTTGTCTGTACTTACCTATTATGGTGTCATCAGTCTTTTTATACTCCCAGAAAATACGTTTCATTTACTAAC
This sequence comes from Acanthosepion esculentum, assembly GCA_964036315.1. Taxonomy (NCBI): domain Eukaryota; kingdom Metazoa; phylum Mollusca; class Cephalopoda; order Sepiida; family Sepiidae; genus Acanthosepion; species Acanthosepion esculentum. The sequence continues at coordinate 610,253 of OZ038514.1, forward strand.
AAAATTTACTTTAGCTCTAATGGATCAGTTATTAAGTGCTACCAGTATACTTGGATTGTGTGTAACACTTTCAGTATCCTGGCACTCCCAAATATAGTAACTGATAAAAAGCAACATTAAGATGGAAAAACTCATAAATTAAAGTCATAAATATAGATTACATTATATATAAATATTATACATTAATATACATACATATACTAGCTTCCTTATCAGGTTGTATTTAAGCCTGCTCCTGTGGAGAACTCTTGATTGGGCCTTCATCACAATAGGTAGGGAGGATTAGATGTGATAGGCAACAATAAACTACAGAAGAACTCAAAACAGATTGCTGCATTTAAGTATTACATTAATATTTAAGCTAACTTTTTAAAAGTTCAATGATAATTTTTCTGCTGCCACTTAATTTAAAGACAATTTAATGTGTGTAGGTCCTTACTTTCTGTACAAACAATTATTTTTATTTCATGGGTGACTTTCACTGGATTTTACAATTAATTTTGATTATTCCCAAATTTGTTTCCAACTTATAAAAATTGTTATTCAAAAAAAAAAAAAAGAACTGCCAAAAACAATCGCAGTAATGAAAACTTGGGAATCCAAAATTTCAGGATTGGAGGCCCAGATCCAGCCTGAAATGTTTTTGATTTGCTTACAATGTCGGCCTGATTCAAAAATGGCATATGTTGGGCTACAGCCTTTAGGAGTAAAGTTGAAAAAGTGTGACATAGTGACACACGGACATTCACATTTATTATATAGGTAAAATGATTGACACCTCTTGATGATGATAATACTAAAAACAAAAATTAGATGGAGAACAAAATCCTCATAAAATAGAAGCAATAATGAAGAGTGCAGAGACTCAAAATATAGTGAAAGCAACAATAAAATGGAATAAAACTAGTAATAAAATAATAGTAATAATGAAAAGTGTATTGAATCAGTGTTAGGATAAAAAGCAACAATGGGTCTAATGATGTATGGCAAATGACGGATATGGACATGGAGAAGCCCAAGGAGAGAAATGAAAAACCAAATTGACTATATAACTAACAAGATTCATGAATGCAGTTTTACACTACAAAACATACTCAAGTACCTACTGTGGAAGTGGACACCTTTCAGTGATATGTAAATTTAGAGTGAAACTATGGAAATTGAAAAGTGTCAAGGCAACACTCAACTTGCAATATGACACACTCTTGAATGATCCGAATTTGAAGGAGAAATAAATGAACAGTGTGGAAAGCAGATACGAAGAACAAAATAGAAATGGAAACTGAAAGTGGAACATATTAAGAGAAGCTCTAATAACATCAGCAATCAAGACCATCCCAAAGGAAAACAGACAAAGAAAAAAAGAAATGATTACATGAAATTCTCAACATGATAGAAAAGGGACGAAAAATAAAATGCCAAGGTATGGCAAAGAACAAATGCAGGCAATGAAAAATGTACAGAAATAGAAAGAATACATATCAAAGATAAAGCAGATATACATAAAAAATAAGAGAATGAACAGGACACTCATCAACAGGATGCATAAAATCCAAGAATGGAATATTGATAGAGAAAGAAAAATACTTTAGAGATGAAACAAATATATTGGAGGACTCTTCCATGACAAAAGAGAACAGACAATATAGAGAAATATTGAAGAACTGGAAATATTAAAATCTGAAGTGGACTCAGCACTGACCAAATTGAACAGAAACAAAGTAACAGGATCAGATAGAATTGTAATAGAGATCCTGGCAACCTAAGATGATTTCGGCAGAGACAAGATGACACATAATAAATTAAATCTACAACAGTGATGATATACCAGAAAACCTAAGTAGATCTATTTTCATAGCACTGCCTAAGAAGCCAGGTGCAAATGGGTTCATTAAAGACACCAGAAAAAGAAACAAAATTTATTTCTCAGAATATCAGAAAGAGCAATATGAATGCAGAAATGTGTGTAGCTGTGTTTTATAGATTATGCAAAAGCATTTGATAAAGTATGTCACAAAGAACTGCTTGGTAACCTTGACATATTTGGGAAGGATATTAAAATAATTTAAAACCTATACGGGCAGCAAACCACTTGCATAGAGATAGAAAATGAATTCAGTAAATGTACAAAAATAGAAAGATGAGTAAAACAAGGATGTATCTTCTCATTGGACTTATTCAACCTATATTGTGGAGCAATTCTGAGAAAATTAAAAAGCCCTACCTGGATTCATTATTGGTGGCCACAATCTTAACAACATAAAACATGTGGATGATATGGTGTTGATAGCAGATACAGAAAAAAAAACAAGAAATCCTACAGTAGGTAATGAAGGAAAGTGAAAGTGAAAAGAAAGGACTAAACTGCAAGAAGATGGAATGCATGGTTGTTGGCAAAAGGAACAGTCCAATGTGCAAAATACAGAGGATTTGACAGGGAGTATGGTTGGGAATAAGTGGTGAGGCCACCTTAAGTCTGTAATTAGGTTGCTTGTAGCTGATTATAGCCACCAGTTCAATCAAGATAGATTAGCAACGCAAACAGTAGCTGAATCTAGATTAAAGGGCACCATCCAATTGAGAGATGGTGAGGAATTAGCTGCAGTTAAGACCAAGCCGGGCCCCCTCACTAATGAAAAAGGACAGAATTAGGGCTTAGTTAAAATGAATATCTTCCAAGGTGACAAAAATGGCCACTGAACTGTGGCAGGAGGAACTGCGTAGCACATCAAATTGATACAATCCAATCATTACATTACCAGACAGATGACAGGTAACTACAAATGAAGGCATTTGTGAGCTTTTCTGTCTTATTTCCAGGAGCTGTTCACCAGTGAACCCAACATCTATTTAGCCGACTTTACTTGTCTCGAGAAGGCTGAAGCAGCTTGATGTGAAGGGGCCATCACTGAGGAGGAAATCTGGGAGTGCTGAAGCAGATTGGCTGAGACAAGACTCTGGGGATAGTCTTCCCTATGATATGTACTTGAGCCCATTACCCGTGTTTGCTGGCACTGATGTTCAACAACTCAGCCAGGTATTCTACCTATGCTGACAATGTGTCTGTTCATAAAGAACAACGCTAAAATAGATGAAATCAACAAAGAAATCTGCAGGTATAAGATGGTGGTGGAGGGCCATAATTATTCACAATAAGTCTGTTGGCTTGTGAGTGGAAGAGAGTTTCTCTTCTCAGACGTATCAGTTGGAAGGATGGGCTGGTCAAGATACTGATATCTGGTTCAGACTTGGCCTGTTGCTGGTGATAAACTGATCAGAGTTTTGAAAGAAGATTGAAAAAGCAGTGTGTTTTGGACCTGAAGAAATTTTTCATTGAAGAGGAGGGTTGAAGTATGTGTTTTGCACATCTACCTGAGTCTTCTGCACTAGCTTTCTGTTATTCCACGTCCATCTGTTGAACAAAAGGATTTAGTTGGAGACTATTTTGATTTCTTCTGGAGAGACAAGTTCTCATTGGTACATCATGAGGTCTGCTGCCTCCATCCTGCTGAACGTGGTCTGGGAATGCCAAGCATTGTGATTTGTCAATATACCCTCTACTTGAAGTTCTTAGAGTGAATGTGCACACAAGAGGATAGTAATGGCAAATTCTGGAAAGAAGACACCCACAAATCTTTTTCGTCCCTGGAAAGTGTATATATAGACAAAGTGGTGGCCCATAGATTGCCCTGAGACGAATACTCCTTTTATTGAGTGTCAAAACGCACTGCGTTTTGCCTTGGGCGCCTATGTTGAAATGTTTTTAAAAAAAGACAAGGCATCACTCACCTGACTGGTGTTACAAGGGACCCTCTTTGTCAGCAAGTATGGCAATTTCACCAAAGTGCATGTGCTGCAACGAGTTGGAGGTGTCTATCGGACATGCCTTCTTTGATTATTGTGTCCAGCACCCATTGTGCAAACTGATTGAAGGCTACATGGTCTATGTCTTGGATGAAAAGTTTTTTTGTCCTAAAAGCCTGCTCTGTCTGTGCCAATGTGGTACCATTACTGAAAATTGATCAGCACTATGTGCTCTTGTGTCTACTTGGCATTAAGTAAATTGTGACATGGACGACAAGAGAGAAAGAGTTTCATGGAGGTGAGAAATTCTCTTATTCTTAACTGGTTTCTTTCTTTGAGCATCAGAGCAGAAAGGGTGCAACTCTCTTAATCGAAATTTGGCAAAAGGTGGGTGAGAGTTTCGTGCTCTGTATGAGTGAGAGATGCTGACCTGGAGTGGTTGTTGGATGCTACTTGGGAAAGAGGATTTTGATCCTCTAATCAAATCATCAGTCATCCCAGCTTTTGCTTAAGGTAATTTAGGACATTGTGTTTTTTAGTTTGGCCTATTTGGTGCATTGTTCCATTTTAACTTTGTTAGGGTATGCAAATATATAGGCCCTCCCACATTTTTTGTCTTTCATTTTTATTTTTATTTTTCCCATCACTTCCCCCATTAAGTGACACATCTTTTGGTTCTCCAGTAGGATAAGACATTTTTTGGGGTCTTATTTTTTGCCTAGTTAGTCAAGATCTTCTGCCACATGTAGCGTTCTTTGTGGTGGAGAGAACTAATCCTAATACTGTTTTTGTTCTTTTTCTTGTACATATATTTTTTCATTGTATAAAATCATTGGGTTCTGATTTTTGTCCCTCCCCTAAAAATTGTACAAAAAAACTTCATGTTAGGACTCATTGAGTAAATTAGGTATTTTGGTGACTGCAGTGTGACTGCTACGAGTAGAAGTGTTATGGTGAAAAGAAAATTGTATGTATAAATGGGTCAATGAGAAAGACTACATTATGTTAAGACTAGAGAAGGCCAGTATTCCCCATCCCTCCATTTTAGCCCTGGTGCCACATTTTGCACCTTTTATGTAAATAAATATTAAGATCAAAATGTAGTATCTGTACTTATCAGCTTAATCTGATTGTGTCTCTCTCTCCGCTTCTATCTTCCCTTCTTTCTTTCATTTTCTCCCTGAAACCGAGTAATGTTTTTTTCCCTCTGCACATGATCAAAATGCAGAATAGTCCATTATGTATGAGGTATTGCCATGACATAACAGTCATGCTAACTAATGAAGAGAGTAATGCATAACACAATTATAATATGGTAAAATATTTGCAGAAATTTGCATGATGAAGGGAAGTAACTAAATTCAAATTAAAAGTAAGATGAAAATAACAAACACAGCACACAGTGGAAATAACCTGAATTTATACTAGAGGCAAATTTCTAAGCATGGCTAAAGTTTAAAAACTTAGCATTTGAAAATGATACTGAAAAATGTAAATATGATGTGAATTTATGAAAAACTCACCGCAGTTAATTTCATCTTCTCCTCCAGGGCAGTCCTTTTCATTGTCACATTTCCATGAAAGGGAAATACACCTTTAAAAAGAAGTATTATTTTTAAATGTTACACTTGAGTAAAGTGTTAATAGCTCAAATTCTTTCTGACTTATTCACTTTCAGTATATATATATATATATATATATATATATATATATATATATATAGTCTAAAGGAAAAACCATATCAACAAACAAATAAGATAACAAACTATAATGATTATTGAAAGAACTTTGCTTTTATAATTCCAGACTCTAGGAATACTTATTTGGTATAACAGGACAGTGACATGCTGAAGGTTTGGCAGGGATAATATATGCTTCTAGGTGACAATAGTTTTCATTAAAATCAGACAAAACTTGTTCAGAGAGAGAGGGGGGAGAGTCTTCTTTAGATATATGATCTACTTTTGATTATCATCGATGATAAGCATTAGAATGGCCAAATTGTTAAGCCTTTATAGAAATTATTAGTTAAAAAGCCCAAAGATTTATGTTACCACATAACTCACTGTCAACAAAGAGTAAGACATCCTCTTCTCTTGCATAAACTAGCAAAGCAATCTAAAACATGGTGCAAAACCTATGAAATTTTCTCTCCAAGATGGATAATACCATGCCTGATATGTGGACAAGGGTACAATTTCAGTGTTCATCATAAGCACCATTTTCCATAGAAACCTACCTGCTAGAGGACTATAAACTGAATTGCTATACAACTTCATTCATCAGAATCAAAATAGAAAGACTAAAAATATCTTCTTTAAATGATTTATTTAGTATTGTTTAAAATATTGCCAGATATTCTAAGTACTCATTATACCACAAACGACTGACTAATAACCTTATCCTTGATTTTACATTGTGTATTCTCTTTGTGTTTCTCATCATCTGGAATTCTGGTAATAAATCTAACAATATTCTATATTTTTAATTTCTGACAGAGTGCATTCATTATAATCAATGTAAACAAACAATATAGCATGAATCAAATATCATCTGAGTGATGCAATTAAAAAAAAGAAAGTAACAAAAGTCAGGTAAAAAGAAAAATGAAAAATTATTAAGAAGTGATAAAACGTTCTTGGCCTGACCAAGATGGTCTTTAAGAAAAAATTCAGTTTAGTCATTTGGTCAGATGCTACTTAAAATCACATATTTTGTACTCTATGACCAATGTAAAGCAACCAATATGCCATAAAATCAACTTCCCAATCAGAATAAAGTTCATATGCTTTATTCTGATTGGGAAGTTGATGAAAAATGTCTCAACTTACTTGGCTGAAGAGGCACAATACATTTCATCTTTCGGACAATTTAAGGATTCTTCTGTAGAAGCTGAAAAGGGAATTATCAAACATAATAATCTTTAATACATTTATCATAGATATTTGAACCATTACATAATGCCATTTATATGTTTTTAGAAATTTCTATATAAGACTACTTATGCTTTGTTTTGATAAATAAAATTAAATTTACTAACAAGTTCACTGCTCCCTTAGATATTTTAACGCTGACATAAGACCACCTATGTTTTTGTTAATTAATATTTGTTATATTCCGTGGTACTAGGAATATATACTTGAAAAACACAGTGGATAAAATAAGTAAAGGTTTATTGTAACAAACCAGTACAATAAGAATAAAGGTACAGTTATGCACAAGGTTGTCATGAGGCAATCCTGTAGTGAGTGCTACTATTGGAAGGTCAGTAGTTCTCGCGTAAGTCTGAGTTGTACTCAACAGATCCCAGCTAGTATATTTAGCTACCCTCCCCACGAGGGTTACATGTTGCACAAACCCGGGTTTAACGTGGGTTTTCCGAGCCTGTAGGCTCGGCCAAAAATATTCCCTTTTGAAACAGTATAAATGGGTTCAGGGTCAGTCTACCTCCCCAAACGAGACTACCCTTCGGCGGAGCCTCGTCCAGGTTCCTCTCTGCCCGAAGGCAGAGAGTTCAACTGTCTATCTGGAACAGATCCCAGCTAGTATATTTAGCTACCTCCCCACGAGGGTTACATGTGGAACAAGGCCGGGTTTAATGTGGGTTTTTCAAGCCCATAGGCTCGGCCAAAAATATTCCCTTTTGAAACCATATAAACGGGTTCAGGGTCAGTTTACCTCTCTGAACGAGAGACTGCCCTTCAGCTGAGCCTTGTCCGGGTTCCTCTCTATCCGAAGGCAGAGAGCTCGACTGTCTAGCTGGAACAGGTTGCAGCTAGGATATCTAGCTACCCCCTGACAAGGGTTTCATGTGGCACAAGGCTGGGTTTAACGTGGGTTTTCCGAGCCTGTAGGCTTGGCCAAAAATATTCCCTATTTGAACCCGTAAAAATGAGTTCAAGGTCAGTCTACCTCTCCGAATGAGACTGCCCTTCGGCAGAACCTCGTCCAGGTTCCTCTCTGCCTTCAGGCAGAGAGTTCGACTGAATAGATGGAACAGGTCACAGCTAGTCTGTAGTCCAGTGACTTACAGATACTTATAGGCAGTTACTACTTATAGTGTAGTCACTCATAGGGGTGACAGGTTATATCAATATTATAAATTAAATATATGAAACCACTAAGGCTTTATTTTGATAAAATAAAATTTTTTAAATTATAAAGAATTAAGCTCATTTGCATCCTGAGCACAGGCTTTCTTCAGTGACATCAGTGTATCATCATTGTTTTTGTCCCAACACTCACCCACCAAATAACACTACTACAAATCAAAACAAAAAAATCTCACTGAAGTTTTTGTTATTTGAAGAAATAAAATTCAATAGACACACATGTACATCAAAGACAATATGACATAAGGTGCATATATGCATCATGAAGAGGTAAACGTGTTAATGTCACCATGTTGTAGGTGTGTGTAAAGAAATACATGTTTAATTAAAGGTTATAGAAATTACTATTTTTTCATTTTTACAAAATTTCTCTTGATTTTAAAAAGAATAAATATACAGTTGTTCCTCACCATGCAATTCAACCAAGTTTCATGCATATAGTAATCATCAGGCACAAATTAAAAACAGACTGTTGTAATATGTCGATATTTATAGCCTACTGGTAAGATAGTGGAGCAGTTCATTTACTTATAGGAAAAATAAATAAACTTGAATTGAGTAAAGATTACATATGTGTGTGTGTATATAAATAAAAAATAATAATACTAATAAAAAATAATATTAAAAAAATATATAAATATACAGTGCATAGATGAGGGGTTGGGGACAATTACCCAAGTCAATCTGGTCTAACATTTTTCAATAGATATTTATTTTTAGGTCTACATGTGACCATCAATTCACTTCTTTTATTCACTAAATCTGGGCTATCTATATTTTGTAGTATGCTAAGTGTTATGTTGTCTTCTAGTCTGTGATGTAGAGGTTCTCCCTCCATACTGAATGACAACTGACTTATTAATAGTTACTTGACTCTATGCAAAATAAGGCAAGTCCATTTTACCTATGTCATTACACCACCAAGAAACAAAGAGGTGTTATGCCCTTTGTTGATCTGTGATTTCTCTGAACAATAGTATAAGATCTCTCTCTCTCTCTTTTTTTTTATTGGGGATTTAAGTCTTGACTCATTTCCATTCTGATCTTTCAAGTCCATGTTTTGTGCAAACTATCCTCCATAGTTTCTTTACTACTATGTTCGCTTTCTCCATCAAAAGCATTCATGTTTTCCTCCTCTTTCATCTCAACTTCTTCATCATGAATTCTAAGTTTTATTTGACCAGAATGAGTCAATAAATTCTGTCTACTTGTTGCTATTAGACTCATATTATGTCCCTTTTGTGCAATAAAGTTAACTTTTTCAAGGCTCGATTCTCTGTCTTTTTTGTACCACATTTTTTTCATTTCTTGAATAAGACATTGTTATATTCAATCTAAATTGTCTTCCCATTAATGCAGAGGGACTCTGCATTCTGCTAGCATGTGGAATAATTCTATAACTCAATAATAGTTTTGGTAGGTAACTATCTATCATGTCTCTAGATTGGAAAAATTCCTTGAATCCCATTTTCACTGTCTGCACCATTCTTTCTCCAATTCCATTTAATTGCAGATGGTATGGTGGTTTTTATAAGGGAGGCATCCAAATTTGATTTAACCACGAACACAAAGTTTCATCACAAAATTCTGGTGCATTGTCAGAGACCACATTTCTGAAAAATAACATTCATAATATTTGCTTTATCATGACAGCCTTACTATTATTTCCTTTCACTAACCATGTCAGGTCATCCAGAGAATGAGTCAAAAATTAAAAATAGTCCTATGCCTTTAACTTGAGCATGATCCATATAAACATGGGCCTATTGCTCTTTTTCTTTAGGCCATGAATGTATCTTGGTTTTGCAAGAGATTTTTTTTTTACCCCCACTACATCTTGGGCATTTTTATATGTATTTTTCTTTCATCACGTGAATACCCAGGCCACCATGCTTCCAATTTTAATTGTATTTGTGTTGCTGTTATTCCAGAATGAGTATCATCATGTACACTTTTTATTACATCTTTTCTTAATCTATCTGGTGGTATTAAAACATTTCCATTGCATATAAGACCCTTCTCTATAGTTAACCTGTGCCTTATCTCTTTATAGTCTCTTTGCCCTAGAACAATCATCCCATTTATTTCTTTTTATTTTACATGCAACCTTGCTTAATACTGGATCCTGTAAGATCTAAGGGTAATACATTGTAGTCAGTTTCTTCTGGCTTGTAATAAAGTTCCCTAATCTGTTTCCTTTATCCAACAGTGTAGTCAAACAATCCAACAATACGTGTCTCCTTTTCCAGCAGTCACACTTTTCTCTGTCAGCTCTCTAAGAATCTTTTATAGATTGAGTGACAATTAAAATTTGCGTTAAGTGATTCTTGCAAAAATTTATCTGACTCTGAGATCTGTTTTAAATATATGACTCATGAAGCTGCCATTTTCTTTTGTGGAATATTTTACATTTTTCTTGTCCTGTTCATGCTTTTTATCACAGTATTTGCATTGCTCTAGGTAATTTGATATGCTGTATGCTTTGGCCTTACTCTGGGATGTATTGAATTTTTCAATTAACTTTAAGTTTAAGACCAAACTCTATAGATGCGTCCAAGGACAATTTAGTCAGTTATAACCATTCTAAATTTTTTTGTTTCGATGAAGCATCACACATACTTTCAATTATACTCAACTGTATCAACTCATCTTCAAAGGTCATTTCTTCAAACTAACAGAATCTTGAAGCCTCTTGTAGCTTGTGTACTGTTATATTCTATGTTAATAGGAATATATACTTGAAAAACAAAGTGGATAAAATAAGTAGAGGTCTATTGTACAAAACCAGTACAATAAGAATAAAAGTAACAGTTATGCACAAGGTTGTCGCAAATCAATCCAGTAGTGAGTACTACTAGTGGAAGGTTGGTAGTTCTCATGTAAATCTGAGTCATACTCAACAGTTTCCAGCTAGACTGTCGTCCATTGACTTACAGATACTTATAGGTAGTTACAACCTATGGTGTAGTCACTCATAGGGGTGACAGGTTATTCCATTATATCATGTACATAGAGAATTATTGTTTCATTTGGCCCTTGTTTGCTCTCAAAAAAACTTTGTCCTCTCAGCAATAACCAACTACTTTTTTGGCTGCAAATTTCTCTTTATAATGTCCAAAATTTGTGAAAAGGTACAAATCCTCCAATTCTCTAGGATACACCATGATAGATCTTTCTGATGGCCTTACATCCTGCTGAAGCCAAAAAGATCTCTAATCTTGTTCTCTCCTCCTGCAACTTTGTGATCTTTTAGTCTTTTGGTCCATACCTGGGCAAAAAAATAACAAATCCATGGTTTCACAAAGTCCAACTGATCCAATGATGTTAGAAATTTTATCAGTGATGCCATATTGTTGTGATGTCCTCTCGTCTGTGATGTAGAAGTTCTCCCTCTGTACCGAGTGACTTATTAGTAGTTGCTCAACTATGTAAAATAGGACAAGTCCATTTTGCCTATGTCACTACAGTAAGTTTCTTAAAAGAGGCAAATATTACATCTTTCTCCCTTACTTACCATTGTATATGTTGTGGAGTAAATAGTACAACGTTGGTGACTATATGAACTAGTCCATAACTATAAAAGCTCCAGGTCAGAGGTAAGAGAAGAACCATTTGGGGTCATTCTTCAGACTTATTTAATACAGGTGTCACGGCAAGTAGCCAAAGCATTACTTATAACCGCTACGAAGCGCATTATGTTTTAGATCTTGTGACAATATTTGTGGCTGAACTCCTTTACTTTCTTTTATTGGACAGTAATATTTTGAAAGAACTGTATTGTTTCTGTATTTTTTTTATTATTCAAGCTCACTTTATGGTTGCAGAATCTTTCCATTTTGTTTCTGAAAATATTTTGGCTCAACAGAAATATTCTACAAAGGTTTTGAGCCTTTGTAGGGTAACCAGCCAAGAAGGACAAAGAAGAAGTGAAGAAGCTGGTTGGCTGTACACATGCTGCGAACTTTGAGGAGAGCATTCTTTGCATCAATTTTTGGTTTGGCCATTCACTGCAATTGATATTCCACCAGTCACCTTAGAACCCCAACCCAACCTTGCCACTGGATCCTGTATAGAACTTCAAGAGAGTGAGCTTGAACCTCTGCTAAAAACTTCACTCATGCACACTGTTTCTTGAAAGGAATCATCTTCATCCTTTAAGATGGAGAGCAATGGCTGCTTCTTTCCAACCGCCACATTGAGATTCAACTTACAGTAGTCCAGTTATAAAGAATAAAATAAATTTTGATTACCAATAAAATTTCTTTAAACAATTTCATAATGGAAGGAAATATTCCTGTTGGTAGTTTTGATAAAAAGTACTAGTTGTTGAATGGCCATAAAGTTTGGAGATTTGCAGTTGATTTAGAATGTGGCTGCATTTTTGCAGCTGGGATCACACTGAATATTCACAGACTTGATATTTTCACCTGGTACATGAATTCAAACAAGATTCATATCATTGAAATAATGGTTACTTTTGAAAAAGATCTTCAGCAGCTTTAGGAACTTAAAACAGAAAAATATGAAGAAGCGCCAAAAAAAAAAAAAAAAGACATGGCTGAAGATTGAATATGTTTTTAATGATATCAAATGTTAAGGCTTTATTGCCATTTCAGCCTTCTGCAAAGTTCAACTGTGCTTAGCAAATAATATTTTGAAACTTCATTGTAAAGAAACTAGTCATAAAGATCATTACTGCAAGTAAATTTTATTAAGTGCTCTGTACCTGTGGCCTAGTGCCATACGAGGCCAAGCTTTGTAACTACTAGTAACACTGAACTTTTTTCTAAGAAAAGCGAACAAGTTGTGTGTCAGTGACTTTTGAGACCAGTGCATTTATTAAAAGAGTTTGTGTCTTGTATACAAACGTATATTAGTGTGCTTCAGTAAAAATAGAAAGAGATAAACTGATAAATATTTACATACTTGTTGCATGAGTTGTTGTGGTTATTGCTTTGGTGGCAGATTCAGTTGTTGTTGTGACAGTAGAACATTTTGGGATATCACAGTAACCAAAAAGGTTTTTGTGTCGGTTCACCCAGCACCATGGCCTTGAGTCTCCATCTGGATTTCGGCAGTAGTTATGATCTCCCAGACCCTGGAAGTGTTAAAAATTAATTCAGCCAAATGATTAATTAGTCATTTTGGAAAATGAAGTCATTTTTTAAAATAAAAGTCAAAGAAAAAATAGTAATAAAAAGGAAACATAACATTAAGGCATACAAGCACACACACTAGGGTCCCCGATTTTCTGTTTCAAATTTTCCTTGATACCGTTTCCACTTTTGGTAAATTCTGTTTTTACTTTTGGGAAATATCATTTTTTCCATTTTTATAGTATTTTATGAGAAAATTACAATACAATATGCTATAATAATTATTATTAAACTGAAACCAAAAACATAATTGAAAGTTTTATTGCATACAAAGAAATAACAATTATCTACAAATCTTTTTTTAAATGTTAAAATCCAAGGCCAAAAATCAATTATATGTAAAAATAAAAAAATGTAACATAACTAGACAATAAAACAATGGAATGTTACAATGCATAATTACCTTTGAGGTAGAACTTTTAATCAGAGCTTCCTTCTTTAACACATTCAAATTGTTTTTGTTTTTTTAAGTAAAATAGATTTATAATTATTGCTTCATAATACAAAAATTACATTTAAAGTATCAACTGCAAATAACTTGAATCTCAATAAATTTCTGAATAAAGCCAAACATTTTGACTAAAATTTTACAAAACAGTAACTAAAGCATAATAACTGAATCTTTGTAACAAAATATCTAAAAACAAATTAGACATATTAATTCAAAATTTAAATAAAACAACTTATCCCAAGTTGAAATACTGCTCAAATTTAAAATTGCTAATTTCTTAATTTGGGAAATATCTAGTCTTCAAATCTCTTCTCTAAATCTCCATTGTAATACAACATTATGAGTTGCTTGGTGTTCTCAGGAGTAAGACTTTCACATTGTTTATTGAATAAATGTTTATACTGAAAAAAAATGAAAGTTCAGCGTCTATGCTGGTAACAGGCATCCATATAAGCTTACCGGCAATCTGTTGCAGAAGAGGAAATCTGCTCTTATTTGCATTCCAAAATGATGGGATATTAAAAGGATTTGGTAAATCATCTTCGTAATTCACATACATTTGGAATTCTTCAAGAAGATCAGTAGAAAGATATTGAAAGTCCTTGGTGGCTGCAAAACTATCTAAATCATGGCATATACAGAGTAGCTATCTAGGATCAAATGGGTGGGTATCCAGGTATTTATTCAGTGCTGGAAAATCTTGGAAATTTGAGATAACTCTCTTCCTTTCTGTGTTTTCTAGTTCAGACGGAAGATGGATGAATGTTGATTTTGATGTGCCAGTATGCAAATAATGTTTTTCATCCTATATCATATTATATACAAAACATGCAAGTGGAGACTTAAGTTCTTCTAAGTTTGTCAAAGCTGTTAATAAAAACAAGTGCAGTTCTCATTTATAAAATGCAGATTTAGGTGCAAATTATGAGGCATGACATAGTTGACCATCATCTATTAATTCTAGAATCCTATCTACTGCAAGGTCACAGCTCTTTTGAAGTTCAACAAATTTGCTACTGAAGCCCTTGAAATACATTCTCAGGCTTTTACTGACCATTCTCTGGGTCGAACACAAGTTTTGTGTGGCACACACACACACACACACACACATTGAAAAGCTTATCAAGTGTCAGTTCAAGATGATAAGAATTCAGAGCAATTGATCACCAGTCAAAAACTAGGAACTGTGGGAAAAAATTGTGACGTCATTTCTCAGGATCATTGTCATACATTCTTATCAACTCTTTCACATCAGTGAAATCAGAAGATTCTAGTCCAAGTCTCATAACATAGTTGAATAATATGCTAATATGAGCAAAGGGAGATAACTTACTACATTTGGATGAGTTGAAGGATTTATCTTTCTTGATTTTGTCCACATGATACAAGGCGTACCCTTTGTAGTTACAGACTTACTACCTCTGTAATCAGTACCAGTTCCAGTGTAGCACTCTGAAAATAGACATAAGAAAAGTAATAGAACAATTCTAAGTAAGCATGTCTCTCAGGTAATGTTAAGATGGTTCCGGAAGTCAAATACAAGAGTTTGTAAAAGGTCTTGGTGTGACCACGAAAAAAAAATATAAATAAATAAAAAAAAGTAAAAAAATAAATATAAAATTTCTTTGATTTGATAATTTGTCAGATTTGCCATCCTTATTGGAAGCAAATATCAGTTTTAGAAAAATATCAATCACTTGGGAATGGGATGTTTTTTTACATTACACATTTTGTTCTTAGGAATTATATTTTTTAGGTGGGTGTAGGAGAATTTACAGGAAAATGTAAATATTCCCCCCACCACAAAGTATGGATCCTTTATACTATTAATGTTAATGTGCCACACAGTTTCTGGCATTAATCTTTTCAGCTGCTCTTGGAAAAATCATTGCTTTCATCACCATCTACAAATTGTCTTGAATTGCAGAGTAAAAAAACTGAGAAGTTGGAAAAATATGAAAAAAAAGATCCTTATTTTTCCATGGTTTCTGATATTTAAATGCCAGGATGTTTTTAGATGTTGTTTTAATCATACAAGATCAATTTTGAATATCTCAAGAGCCTTGACATAACATGGCAACTAATCAGAGGGGACCTTACTGTGCATGCGTGAATAAATTCCCAGAGGCTTACTCAGTAGGCAGTGAGATTCCACTAACTGAGTATGTACACTATGCTACTGCCACATTCACAATGACTGAGCAATTAGATGAACAAAGTCATTTGCATGGTATTTTTGGTTAAACATTGCACCTTTTAGGTCTGTTAACTTCCAGATTTTCCCAAAGTTAAAACCACCACTGAAAAGGCAATGAGATTAAGAAATATGCAATAGGGCAGCTGAAGGCCACACACCAAAAAATGAATTTGCAGACTAATTTAAGGACTCTAGGATGAGTGTGTGAGAATCCAAGACAATTATTTTCAAAAGTATTATTGCTATATGGAAGTTAATTTTGTTAATATTAGATGTTTGAATATTCTCCAAACAGACTTACTACATGAATAGGTTTAAATATATAGTTGTGTCTTCTTTCACTTACCAGCAGCAGAAGGTATTTTTGTCTTTTCAGTTTCACAAATAAAATTACCAACATTGTTGCAATTGATATCACCCCAGTAGAAATATTCTGACAAATATTTGGAGTCCTCATATTTAAAAGCATTTGCCAATGCTAGGCATCTCTTAAGGGTATTATTGCTGGGTTTTGGAAACTGTGACTGAGGTTCCCATCCTAAAAGAACAAAAGAATACAAACAGACATTTGTGTAGATTAATATGCATCATTGAGAAGATTTCTTACTGCTTCAACATGCTTCATTATCAAACAGAAGTTGTGATAACAAGCCTTAACCACAGTATAAAATCATTACAAAACTGAAACATACCAAAAAAAAACAGCCTCATTCCTGTAGACAAACCACAACAGTGCTGGGGTTGATAAAGTCTTGAAGAAGTTACTGGTGGTTTAAAGAGACTTGGTACTACATGATGTCCCAGTCACCTAGTGAGAATTCTGCATATAAAAGCTTCAAAACATGACTTAACTATTACAAGTTAGTAAAATTATTTACCTATTACTAGTTAAATAATTTAACTCTCACTAAAATGTAAAATGATAGAGCTACAACTAGTTAGTGAAATTTAAATATATGAAGAGTGGAAACTAATAATATCTTCACTGAGATAAGAACAGGAAAGTCATCTACATTCAGTTTGTGCAACTACTTAAGTGTTGACTACTATAATAGATGACTTTACAACAAGGGTGTTGCCAATGGGAATCCAGTTAATGCTGGATAACTGATTTTGTTGAAATCCTTGCCTCTACTGCCTGAACTAAGAAGTTAAAAGACACTAAGGCAATTGGTGATTACAATGAAATCATTGATTTATACAAAGTTGTAGCTGAGTATGAACAGGTAATGAATGTCTTACTCATGACCTACCCAAGAAAGTTAGAGGAGTTGTGTTTTGAAGAAATACAGGAAATTATAAAAACAACAGGAAATCGGTTACTGCTGAGAGAACTAAATTCATGACTATGCAACAATTGTTTTCTGGACCAATCATAAAATTCCTCTATTAACTGCAAAATGGTATTCAATATTATGATTTCAAGAAACACAGACAAGTTCAACTATTGAAGAGAAGTTGATACATTTAAGATTAATTGAGAGAATGTATAAATGTATTTCACCAATGTAAAATACTCAAACAACTACAATTGGTGAATATATCTCTCAATGCTTGTGTTGAATTTATACATCAACAGGAACTCACATTTTAATAATCCTAGTATCAGATAAGAATGAGAGGTTACTGATACCTACCATGTGAACAAAACAAACTAGGTCTCTAAATACAGCTTTTGTAGTTACAAGCATGAATTGAACAATGAGAAATGTCCAGCATTTAGAAAATTATGCAATAACTGCCAGAAAAAGAATAATTTCCAGTTGGTGTGTAAATTTACGAAAAAGAATATTAAATATGTTGAATGGCTTCAACAAAACTCAAAAGCCAACATGGATTTATGTTATTTTTTATGGAAACCAGATAAAAATATCATGATAAAAATTAAATTAAACATTGTTGATCCAAACATGCAGATGGATGCCAGTATTGAAGTTATATTAATCCCATGAAACTTTTGAAAATATTGATGAACTGAAATTATTTAATAGACATTTGCAGTTGTGTTAGTAGATCAATTATGGTAAAAACTCAGATTATTTTAAGGTACATTAGAAATGGAGACTCAATGTTAGGTTGTATCCATTCTAGTTTCCAGTTATAAAAAAGACCATAGTTGTTTGGAAATGTAAATTCTGCAAAATTAATTAATGCTATAAATTCAGATAAATAAACAAGAAT
Source organism: Acanthosepion esculentum (assembly GCA_964036315.1). NCBI lineage: Eukaryota > Metazoa > Mollusca > Cephalopoda > Sepiida > Sepiidae > Acanthosepion > Acanthosepion esculentum. The sequence goes on from OZ038514.1 coordinate 628,154, forward strand.
GTTGAAAGATTATAAAAGCCAGGAAAATGTTAACCCCACATATGAATCAATGAAAATTACCAATTCCCATTTTGCTACTGATAGCTGTAAAAATATGAAAAACTATAGAACAAGATCTTTTAGAACATGTTCCATCTGGTGGTAGTAAATGGACATCACCAATCATTGTTTTAAAAAAACCGGTGGAGACTGATATATATAGTAATTATAAATTAGGAGAGGCCCTGAAATGAGTTGACAAGACAGGTTTTCCTTAACAAGGATTTAATTAACAAGACATTCCCTGACTGTGCGATTCGTCAACTGATGAATGCAAGTAAGGGAGGTAATTACAATAACAAAATGCCAAAGGCAGATAAGTATAGTACATTCTCCCCCTCCCTTTTTTTTTTTTTTTTTCACAGTTCATCATACCTCTTTGGCTTACGAATTTCCCATTGGGATCATCTGCATATATCAGGAGTTCTTGACATTACCTGAGGGGGAGTAATATTTAGATCACTTGGAGAAGATACAATTTCTGGGTTAACGATAGTTTGTGAATCGTTACTATCTACTTCTTTTTCCTTGGGATTTTCATTAGTGGGTGTAGAATCATTTAGATCTTTCTGGATGTTATCATCTACGACATCCCCACTTTGTAATGAGATTCTTGCTGGTGCTAGGTCACTTACAGAGACAGTAGATTCACGAACATTGGTGAATCTTATGTGTGCATATTGGGGGTTTGCTTCGAGTAATTCTACTTCGTCAACCAATGGTTCGTACTTACTGGCTCGGACATGGCGACGCAAAAGAACAGGCCTTGGCGTAGATAGCCAAGTAGGTAAGGAATGACCGCTGGGAGTTCGCTGTTGATAGGAAAAGAGTCTTTCATGTGGTGTGGCATTAGTAGCGGTACAAAGAAGAGATCTTATGGAGTGTAGTACTTCAGGCAAAACTGTTTCCCACTGCGATTCCCTGAGATTTCTTGAGGCTAGGGCTAATAATGTGTGTTTCCATATAATTCCGTTATACCGTTCACACTAACCGTTTCCTTGGGGGTGATAAGGTATTGTCCGGCTAGTAGCAATCCCGAGATTGGTGAAATATTCACGCACTTCCTTTGATAAGAAGGATGTACCCCTATCCGAATGGATATAGGACGGCATGCCAAATACTATGAATATTTGATTTAGACTTTGTATTACAGAGTCTGTATTTGTACTTGTGCATGCGAAGGCAAAAGGGAAACGCAAGTACTCATCTATAACCGTTAGTAGGTAACGGTTTTTCGAAGTTGAAGGAAGGGGCCCCTTAAAGTCAATGCTGAGTCGTTCCATTGGTTGTGTTGCTTTGACTAGGCGTCCTGCTTCTGATGTATAGAAGCGTGGTTTCCATCTAGCACACACTGCACACACTCTCTTAACCTCTTCAATAGAGTACGGAAGATTCCTTACTTTAACAAAATGAGCCAACCTGGTTATACCTGGATAACAAAGATGTTCATGTATTTCATGCAATCTTCCCATGTTGTTGAGTGCATTGCACTGGGCACGCGAGAGCGTATCAGCTGGAATATTGTTTTTCCCCCCGGTCGGTACATGATGTCATACTCGTAACACCCTAATTCCATTCTCCATCTTTCGATCTTGCTGTTCTTGATCTTTCCATGCCTTCTTGCATCAAACATGAAATTCACAGCTTGTTGATCTGTGACTATCACAAAACGTTGTGCTGATAGGTAATGTGACCACTTTTTAACTGAATCTACTATTGCACAAGCCTCCTTTTCTACGGAAGAATGTTTTTGTTCTGTAGTCGTAAGTGTGCGTGAAAAGAATGCCACTGGACGGTTTGCTTGATTGAGAGTAGCTGCAATAGCAGTATCAGAGGCATCGGTTTCTACTACGAGAGGTATCTTTTCGTTGACTGAGTGCAATAAGGCCTTTTCAATTTCCTCCTTGAAGATTTTGAATGTTTTTATCGATTCTGGATCAAGGGGGAATGAATTAGCTGTTATCAAGGGTCTAATTTTGTCAGAGAACTTGGGTATCCACTGGGAGTAGTAAGAGAATAATCCAAGCACTCGATGCAGAGAGGTTTTGTTCTGAGGAATAGGTAGCTCTCTTAATGACCGTAGACGTTCTGCATCAGGTCTAAATAAGCCCTGTGATATATTATAGCTGAGAAAATCAATGGATGCTTTAGAGAACACAGACTTCTCTTCATTGAAAGTGAGGTTATACTGTGTAGTAATCTTTTTAAATTTTTCTAAGTTCTCATCATGGTCTTGCTGATTTTTCCCCGACTACAACAATGTTGTCTACATAGGCATACACTCCTGTTAGATTATTTTCCTTAATAATCTTGTCTATTATCCTTTGGAAACATGCAACACCATTAGTCACTCCGAAAGGAATTCTACAAAATTGGTAAAGTTTACCGTTAGCTTCAAATGCTGTATAGGGCTTATCCTCTTCTTTTATTGGTATCTGATGATATGCACTCTTCAGATCCAATGAGCTATAAATTTTAAATTTTGATATTTCCTGAGCTAAGTCATCCATTCTTGGTAATAAGCATCTAATCTAGTAAATCTGTTAATTGTTCTACTATAATCGACTACTAGTCTCTTTCTTTGACATTCATTTGTTACTATTAAGACCTGAGCCCTCCAAGGGGAAGTACTTTCCTCAATTACACCCTCTTTGATCATTTTCTCAATCTCAGTCTGTATGAAAAGTCTGTCACCCTCTCCACATCTTTTAGATTTAGTTGTAATAGGTTTACAGTCTGGATCAATGTTGGAAAATAAAGATGGTGAGTCCACTAATGCAGAGGGCACACTACAGGAGATAGGATGAGAGATTACCAGATCTTTCTTAGGGCCACCAAATGCAAAAGATATGGTGGAATGTTGTGACATGAAATCTTGGCCAAGAATAATATCAGAGCAGAGGTTGGGTAGAACTGAAAGTTTTACATCTGGATACCACTCACCTAGAAGGTTCAAGTCCACTGAACACTGTCCTTTGATAGAGGCTTTAAGTGATGATGACGCAATGGATACGTTACCAGCCGCAGGTTTTATATGTAGTCTGTGTTTCCTCACATAACCGAGAGAGATAAAGGATCCTGAGCTCCCCGTATCCATTCACGCTGTACCGGCGCCATTTTTCCCGACTAACACGTATAATGCAGCCTGTTTTAGGGATCCTAAGGAAGCAGATGTAGTATTTGATATCAACATTGTCGCGAGTCTGTGAGAGCATGTTGTCATTTTTGGGTTCGAATGACACATTTTTGAGAAATGGCCTTCTTTTTTACATTTAAAACAAGTAGCATTTCTTGCTGCACACACGCTTCTATTATGACGAGGTCCTCCACAGAAGAAACACGTATACTTGGTATTAGCCGGAGCTGCACAACAAGCATTAATGGGATCCGTTAACTGGACACTGGTACTTTCCTGAGAAACTGTACCTACAATTGGTGTTTGAGTGTATGTATATGCTTCTGAATTTTTCTGAGCTGCATGGAGTGCTCTAGCTTGGTCAATGGCTATATTTAAATGCAGTGTTTTGTTTTTGAGTAGCCGTTGTCGTATAATGTCCGAACGTAAACCTGTGATAAATGCATCTCTAACACAGTCGTCGCGGTTTTGAACCGCATCAACAGACTTAAAGTTACATTCTTTTACTAGTAACTGTAGTCTTTGTACGTATTCGTCAATATTTTCCTCCTCTTTTTGGCCGCAAGTAAATGCCGGGCGAAAACTTCGTTCGGGGGTTTTATGTACAGTTCTTTCAGACGGTTAACAGCAGTATCGAAAGTATTACACTCAGCAATATATTCATATACATCAGAAGAAATACAATTTATCAGAGTATCAAGTTTATCTAAGTCAGTATGGATGTTGGGGTCAATAATTTTGTGTAGAAACGACGAGAAGCTTCGAAACCAGTGATTAAAATTCTTACTTGACAATGGTGTATTAGGAGGGGTGTCCAAACGTTCCGGCTTCAAGTATTTCTCCATACTGTTGAATTTGTCTTGTTAATTAAATTGAAATGAGTTGACAAGACAGGTTTTCCTTAACAAGGATTTAATTAACAAGACATTCCCTGACTGTGCGATTCGTCAACTGATGAATGCAAGTAAGGGAGGTAATTACAATAACAAAATGCCAAAGGCAGATAAGTATAGTACAGGCCCAAAGTTTGTTCATATTCTTATCCTATTCGAAACATAAAGGTGGTATTGAATTTGTTAGCAGAAATGAACAAATTTTCAAAAATTTATCTAAACACCACCTATCATCAAATTCAAACATGGCCCAATAAACTGACATGGACTTGAATGTCATAAAAACATGTACTGTATTTCAAGAAGCAATAGAGAAAGCTTTGAGAGATGGCATAAAAACACATAGTAGCTTGTCAAGAGTATATTACTTGGGTGCTGCTACAGAAGAATTACATTCAAAAATTGATCTTGTGTTGAACATAGTTGGCAAGAACAGGTATGAGTATTAATGAAAAGAAATGATTACATTGGATATTCAATTCTAAAAGGAAGGCACTTTACCAGACCAAAGTTTAATACAGAGAATATTAAATGTATCAGTGACTACAAATAAAAAAAGTAGAGATGGGTGGTTTAACCGAAAAACAACTTTTTCGGTTTCATCTTCACACCATGAAACTGTATCATAATTTTTTTATGAAACTGAAATCATTCGGGTTTTTTTTAAGTGCTATCACTATTGAGTGACCATATCTAAAGAAAAACTATTGAAAAAGACTTTCAGATGTTAATAAAATTAAATTTTATCAACATTTATACCACTGTAAGAGAAAAAGATTGAACAAAAATATGTTAAAAACATTTATTAATTAACTAGCTTTAGGAAATAAATGTGAAATCTGTTTGTTTACAAAAGAAATGAAGAAGAAGAAAAAAAAGAAAGAAAAATGACAGATCTGACACTTAGAAATCATAGAATGTTTTCAAACAGAAAAGGAAAATGAGTGGTTTCATATTTTGGCTTTTTAAAAGCCACATCATAAACTAATTTCTGGTGAGAGCTATACCATTTTCTCTCTCAAAAATGTGTTGTCCAAAGACGCAAATATAGATATTTTATGCAATGATTTCTTTCATATTTTACCAATTTGTTGATAAATATGGTAGTTATTCATAGTTGACAATTTATTCGAAAGTTTAATAAATAAACTTTAATCAAAAACAAGTGTCTGTCAGTGTCAGACAATAGTTTCAATAATTTGAAAGATTTATTTATCAGTTGCTCTTTTTTTTTTTCTTTTTGCTTTCTTTATAATTTTTGAAGGAGTTCGCTTTTATGGGTCAGAGAAGAAATGAACATCTTTCTGGTTGTAGCTTAAGGTGTCTTCTGAGTGTATAATTTCAACTTTCAAGAATATTGATAAAGATTGGTCACTTTGATTTTGCGAAACAAAGTATCGCGTACAATTTAGTTTTGAAAAAAGATTGGACCAGAAATACATGAGAAATTGCAAGTTGAATGGACTAAGTTGCAAATTTATCTCAAACAAAATCCGATATCGACTGGAAATGCTATCATTACACAAGAAAATGAATGGTTTCCTTAGAAAGCAAAAATACTACATTAAAAACCAAAAAGCCCAATCGAAAACCATGATATCAAGAAAAAAAGAAAAGAAACCAATACCAAAACAAATTGCCAAACCGACCAACTCTAAAAAAAAAAGAATTGGGTTTTTTTTAAAGTTCAGTCAATTTGCCTAAATATTCAGATTTAATTGAACCATTTGCAAAGTTACAGAAAAAAAAATCCTGAATTTATTTGAACAAAAGAGCAACAAACAGATTTTGATAATTTCAAAGGGCCCGTGTTTAAAAAGTCCATAGCAAAGATATTTCATTACAAAGTGGATGTTACGTTAACTACAGAAGAAAATGAATATTTTATATATAGTATACCATCCCAGGAAAGTCACCTGGTGATGTACCTGTCCAGAATATTAACAGCTATAGAATTCAATTATTCAAATATTGAAAAAGAAGCATTGAACTCCTATTTGAGCTTGTCAGTTCTTCTGACAGAAAAAATTTCTACTAAAATGTGATTGTAAGTATTGTTGGATTTTTTTTTTAACTTGACGGATTGGGGAGGAGGAAACTCGGACAGCTTGAGAGCTCAGAAGCATTGTACCCGAAATTTGATGTGAAAGGAGAAAAAAGATGTAACTCTTGCCTGTTGTAGCAGCATCGCCAAGTAATAATAGATTGAGATTGCAATGAATTGCCTCATTGCTTACAAGCAACATCTGTCCTTGTAATAGTAACTGTATAACGTAGTAACAGACTAACAGTCTTAACAAAAAGTAACAATAACTTTTTGGTAGGTGAAAGGGATTTCCTTTATAGCTTTCCAGACGGTCTCATTTAAATGTATTGTAGTCTTGTCCATCCATAGGATCTACTACAACAGAAAACATAAAATCTGGTTGACAAAGAGAAACAGATTCTTTGCCTCTTACCTTGACCAACCGCCACACAACCGTTTGAATTCCATCACTTCACCACCATCACATTGAGTTTCTTGGTGAGTACAAGTTACAACAGTATTTAGAATTTATTTTTAACCCAAGTGTTAACACAGATGAGTTTTCACCTTTTTACCATGCCCACTGGAAGTAGGGATCTCCCTTTTTGTAAGGGGTTACATATATTAATATTGATGTTGTCAAGAAAAGAAAAGAATAAAATATTTTCTTTCTCAATTTATTTTTGTAGGGTTTGTTAACTTTTGTATTTACAGAAAATATCAATAGTCACATCAACAAGAATATTAAAGGAAACTCCATTCCTTATGCTGATGAATTGTCAAGATTACATTTTCAACTCAAATGAAAAAAAATGTCAGAAAATACTGAAGATAATGTCAAACACTGGGTAGAAACTGATGTCTTATATACAGTGTGCAATGGATAAATTTTCATCTAAATTATGCAAAAATGAAAGTAAAACTAACATCTCATTTTAACAGAGATAGTTACCAAAATTACAGAAGAATATCTTGAAATACTAAGGATTATAAAATCACTGCAGCCTCTAGAAAACTTCAGAATCTCCTGCAACTTTTCTGGGCAGTCTCCTTCTTTAAGTTGGTGAATGCTGCCATAATCCTTGCTTTCAATATCTGTCTATATTTCTGAGATGAGGTCTTGTAATTATTTAGATTATTTACATTGTTTAGACTGTCCATGACATTTTGAAACTTCGAATTGGAAATGGAATTTTGGTAAAATGTTCTAGTTTCACATGCCATGCCTCTTCTGGATATCTCAGTATCTTTAACTCAACTCTCCAAGTCTTTGTTCACCTCAGCTGTAGCAGGTTTTAAACTCACAACTCTTTGGATCAAGTCACTGGATTCAACCAATGCTTTTATCCACTGGGCCATCTGTCCTTGAGGACATCAGTGTATCAATTTTTGGGACTTATAAACCTAATGCCTCAGTAATTATTTCTTACCAGAGCTCATAATGCAATTTTGTTGTTATTATTGTTTTTCTCTAGTACTCTGTATTACTGTTTCCTATATTGTATTAATTTCTATGCTTGGCCACCTTAGGAGATTTTTGTGGCCTAGCATATGTGCTGATTCCTTAAGTTTTCATATTTTCCAGTAATGTTTTTAGTCTTATTTGAGCCTCATCCCACAGGGGGTGATGATCTCCCTTTTCCCTCAATATGTGGTCAGCTACACCTGATTTTTCTATTTCCCCTCATGTTATGGCTTTACGTTGTTCTTGCAGTCTTATCTGAAAAAAAAAATACCATCTGGAGAAGGACAGAGTGTACAATGGTCAAAATTTTGAATATGGCATCAAAGACGCGGACCACAGTTCGAACAATATAAATAGTGTACATTTTTGCTTTCAGTTCATCTTTGGTGTTACAAAGAGTTTTATTGGTCTTTTGCTCAACTGTGCCCCACACATAATAATCAAGGTAGCTAGATGTTAGGAGTGATGTGGTCACAGAAATTGTCTGACAGCCATGACTGGGTGCAGAGTTCTGTTGCCAGACATATGGCCTTCCAGCAGCCACCCTCTTGACCCAGGGCAGCTCTACCTCCTCAAGACACTTGATGCAGGCCTCTCTGTTGAGTCTGAGGCCTTCGCCAACAAATTTGAGAATTGTTGTGATGGTATAACCCAACTTCCCCATTCACGATAATGGACGCACGGTTTGCCGATAAAGTGCGACCACAGCAGGTGATCGTGAGCAACTTCCTTTGTAGGAGCGACTTCCTTTGTAACACCTATTGAGGTTAGCATACTCTCGACTCTGTCTCTGTACTACATCCGATTATAAAGTTATTATTGAACCTACACTCGGGTTTACTTTGTTTATTATATCTTGCACGAGATATAACAGCTGGCGACGAAGGATTCGAAGAAACGAATTTCACGTTAAATCATAAAAAAATTGCCAGTGTCTATAACAGCTGGCGACGAAAATTGTGGAACGAACTTCACCAAAAAAAAAAAAAAAAAAAATTTTTGCTGGCAACGTACTTACTTGGAAAAAAAAAAAATTATATATACATATCAGTTGATGCCGAATAGGATTTCAAAAGCGGAGTCACAAGGCAAAGGGAAACTTTTTGAAAACTAAGAAAATTTTTACTGTTCAATTGTGATTTGAAAGTATATATTAAACCGTGACTCAAATGCGAGCCGGTCTAATAATTCGTTATTCAAGTAATAAGTACGGGTTGTAAAAATATTACGGCTGTAAATTGTCTGTTAACCGTAAAAAAAAAAAAAAAATTGAGCAATTAGTCGAAATGACTAAAATGCTGTGTACAAGCTTACAACAGCAACAACAACAGCACCTAGAGTTACAACAACAGCAACAACTACAGCACCAAGAGTTACAACAACAAATATTACAACAGCAAAAAAGTCTTGAAAAAATTCTGAAACAGTCGACTGGAGAAAGAAAAAACACTGTTTTTTCTGCTGAAGGAATAGCAAATTCATTATCCGAATTTATATATGAACCTGATTCGGGCATTACATTTCCAGCATACTTTAAATGTTTCGAAACTATATTTACCAAGAGATGTCAACATTGGTCGGATGAGGAACGAGTAACATTACTAGTCCAGAAACTAGGGACAAACGAGAACACGAAGTACTCAAACTTGATATTGTCCAGAAAACCAGAAGTTTCGTTTGAAGAAACTATAAGTATTCTGTCAAAAATATTTGACGAAAGAAATAGTCTGTTTCACACGCGATACAAGTGTCTAAACATCGTTAAAGCAGATAACGAGGATTTTCTGGCATACACGGGAACAGTGAACTCTTTGGTTGAACAATTCAAGTTAGAAGAAATTTCCAAAGATGTATTCAAGTGCCTAATTTTTCTTCAAGGACTAACTGATCCTAAATATAAAGAAATTAGGTCGAGAATATTAATAATGGTCGAGCAAGACTCGAACATAACATTACAAAGGGTCACCGAAGAATGCCAACGTCTCATAAACGTAAAAAGGGATAATACACAAATTGAGGAAAAAAGTGTTGCTTTTGTTCGACACGTAAAAACTCAAAAAACCCCAAAAGTCAAAAAGACAGAAAAATGTGAGACGTGTGGAAAAAATAACCATACCAAAAACACATGTTGGTATAAGAATAAATTCTGCCAATCGTGCGGAAATAAAACTCATGCCAAAAATGTGTGTTCGTATAAAAATAAAGTCTGCCAATCGTGCGGAAATAAAAATCATGCCAAAGATGTATGTTGGTACAGAAATAAATTCTGCCAATCATGCGGAAAGAAAAGGCATAAATTTTCCGTTTGCCAGAAAAGGAAATTACAAGATGTAAGTCTGGTATTATCAGAAAAAGAAATTCAGAAAGGTAAAAATAGAAAATACGTAGACGTAGGTATGAATAATCATACAATTACTTTTCTATTGGATTCTGGTTCAGACATAAGCATTATTGATGAACAAACATGGAAAAATATTGGAAGACCAAAATTATCTGAAACCAAAAAAAACGCTAGAGGGGTTTCAGGGAAAAAATTAAACTTTATGGGAGAATTAAAGTGCAATATTTCGTTATGTGGCAAGACTGCAAAAACGAAAGTGTATGTAATCCAAGGAATTAATTCATGTCTTTTCGGAATAGACTGGATAGTACTTTTTGATTTGTTTGAACTCCCGATTAATTCATTTTGCAACGTAATAAACAGTGCAGAAAAACAAAAAAGTATAAAAAATGAAAAATTCATGAATGAATTAAAAGAAGAATATCCCAGAGTTTTTTCTGAGGGTTTGGGTTTATGTACTAAGACGGAAGTCAAATTTGAACTCAAGGAAAATGTGAAACCAATTTTTAAACCTAAGAGGAACGTACCTTTTTCCTCCTTAGACACAATTAATAAGGAATTGGAAAGGCTAGAAAAAATTGGAGTGATATCTAAGGTTGACCATGCTGATTGGGCCTCGCCCACAGTCTACGTTAAGAAGAAAAACGGAAAAATAAGAGTGTGCGCAGATTTTTCAACAGGGTTAAACGATTGCCTTAAAAAAAGATATTTAAAGATATTTTTTCAAAGTTGAATGGTGGTAAGATTTTTTCAAAAATCGACTTGTCTGACGCATACTTGCAGATTAAAGTGAGTGACGAATGCTCAAAATATTTGTGTATAAATACACATAAAGGTATTTATAAGCTAAATAGGCTTCCTTTCGGATTAAAGGTCGCCCCAGCTTTGTTCCAACAGGTGATGGACACTATGCTGGCAGGCCTTGAGTTTGGTACCGCCTATTTAGATGACATTCTAGTCAAAAGTAAGAATGTTCAAGAACATAAAACGCACATCAGAGCGATATTTAAAAGACTAGAAGAGTTTGGCTTTAAATTAAGCCACGAGAAGTGTAAATTCTTCATGGAAAGAATTACATACCTCGGACAGGTGATAGACAGTGAAGGCAGGAAACCGGACCCACAGAGAGCCGATGCAATTAAGAACATGCTTGCACCCGACACAGTTGTGAAACTACAATCGTTTCTGGAGTTGGCCCAATATTATGCAATCTACATACCTAAAATGTATGATTTAAGAACCCCCCTTAACGAATTGTTGAAAAAAGACAAGAAATGGTTTTGGTCGAAAGATTGCGAGACGGCTTTTCAGAAAATAAAAATGCCTACTCTCAGATCTCGCCTTAGCACATTATGATCCTGAGAAAGAGATCATCCTGGCAACTGACGCAAGTTTATACGAAGTGGGGGCTGCACTGCTACACAAATATGAAGATGGCACTACTAAACCGATCGCGCACGCGTCGAGGACTCTTCTTCCGGCTGAAAAAAATTATAGCCAGATCGAGAAGGAGGCTTTGTCGATTGTGTTCGGGGTTAAAAAATACCATCGCTTTTTATATGGTAGATCATTTGTACTTCAAACGGACCATAAACCGTTACTTACAATATTTGGAGGTAAAAAAGGCATTCCTATGCATACAGCTAATCGTTTACGGCGATGGGGTGTAACCCTGCTTAATTACCATTTTAGGATGGAATACGTCAAATCTAAAGAACATGGGCATGTGGATGGACTGTCAAGGCTAATTCCAAAAAAGGAAGAAATTTTAGAAGAGACGGTTATAGCAGCATTAACTGAGGAAAAAGAAATATCAGGTCTCTTGTTGAATACAGTCAGGGAATTGCCTGTAACTTTGGACCAAATAAAAAGAGAAGCGGAAAAAGATCACTATATTGTGAATTTAAAGAGCCAGACGAGATGGAACAAAAAACAGAAAAAGGGAACTCAGATTTCACCTTTCTCAATTTGCGACAACACATTGATGTACGCAGATAGAATTGTTATACCTAAATCTCTACGTACAGATATACTGAAAGAATTTCATACCGGTCATCCTGGAATGTCTCGGATGAAATCACTCATGCGTGGTTACGTATACTGGCCAGGAATGGACAAGGATATTGAAGTTTTTGTAAGCCTATGTAGAGGTTGTCAATTAGCTGCAAGGGCACCTCCGGTCAAAATGAATCCTTGGCCGAAAACGGATTTGCCGTGGGCACGTCTACATATAGACTATGCTGGACCAATTAATGGGTACTATTATTTGATATTGGTGGACTCTTTATCGAAATGGCCTGAGGTAGTCAAGTGCAAGCATCCTACATCTAGGAACACCATCAGTGCATTGGATGAAATTTTCAGTCGTTTCGGGGTTCCCAGGACACTAATTAGCGACAATGGTACGGCGTTCACAAGTATGGAGTTTAAGAATTTCTGTACTGCCTTAGACATTGAACACATAACTACACCAGTGTGTCATCCCAGGTCAAACGGTCAAGCCGAGATATTTGTTGACACTTTTAAACGTGCTTTACGTAAAAATCAAGGTATTGACACGGAAGAAAGAACTATTCAGAAGTTCTTAGCAATATATAGGGTAACTCCTAATGAGAACAACGATGCGAAAATGTCACCGGCGGAAATTATGTTCGCAAGGAAAATTAGATCAATTTTCGATAGATTGTTACCCTATCAAAACAAAAAAGTTGCTAAGAAAGAGCAAAAAGTCAACATAAAAAAGTACACTTCAGGAGACAAAGTTTTTTTCAAAAATTTTCAAAGTGGAAAAAGCTATTGGATGGATGGCATAATCCAAAAAAGGATTGGTAAAGTGATCTACACAATTAAAAGTAAAAAATTTACGTGTAAAAGACACATCAATCAGATTAGACCACGATATGGTGAAGAAAGTGAAAGAAGCGAAGAAGAAATTCCGATGGAAGTGTTATGCGATGCTTTTAACATGACACTGCCTAATAGTGTATATGAACCGGTATCGCAGTATCGAGCTGAAAAGCGAAAATTATCTTCGCCAAAAAAGGATCTAATTGTGACGACTAAAAGAAGGAGCACACGGGAAAGAAAACCAGTGGAGCGTTTTAGCCCGGATCCAAAAAGAAGACGATATTAGAAGCAGAAATTTTCAAAAGTGAGAATTTCAGCTTCGTGGGGAGGTGTTGTGATGGTATAACCCAACTTCCCCATTCACGATAATGGACGCACGGTTTGCCGATAAAGTGCGACCACAGCAGGTGATCGTGAGCAACTTCCTTTGTAGGAGCGACTTCCTTTGTAACACCTATTGAGGTTAGCATACTCTCGACTCTGTCTCTGTACTACATCCGATTATAAAGTTATTATTGAACCTACACTCGGGTTTACTTTGTTTATTATATCTTGCACGAGATATAACAAGAATTCTTATCAGAACAATCAAAATTGAGACCCAGACATTCTGAAATGTTCATATTGGCAGTTCTGGTGTGAATGCCAAGCTGTACAGCATGCTGTTTCCAAATTTTCTGGCAGAGTGAATTGCATCGTGGTGCTCTTTTTCTCACAGATGGTGCCCGACTGACCCTACTCTACTGTGCAATCAACAAAATCAAAAACAAACAACATGCATGCATGAAATCATAAATATGAAAAGGCAACAATTTACCCAATGCAAATTGTATATAGATCAACTAGACCCAGAATGACTACATGATCCAGTATTGAGTTGAATAGTGCCAAGAATAATAAGAAATGCACAGAATAATTGTTCCAAAGCAAAAAGACCATGAGAGCTGGAGTGGCAAGGTAGCTCTCATGGGTTCAATGCCTTTATGGGATGAGATTTAGGCAGATAGACAGGCCTACAGTATAACACCTATAGTTACATAACACTTACAGTATATTAAATATTTTATGTAATTTAGAGATGATTGTAAATATACAAGAGATTGTGTGTAAGACATATGCAAAGACTACGTCATTTTATGTAAGAGACTTGAACATCCATGAATATTGTTATACATGAACTGGGCGGGGATGGGGGTTTAGAAACCATTGCTGCTTGGAATTGAAGGGATGCATGTGTGACACTATTTAATGCTGGTAACTGGAAAAAAGGGGTTAATAGGTATATCGACAAATATACTGACAGTCATGTAAAGATTTTATTTTCAAAGAAAGATTAAATTATCAAAGAATGAGAATTGCGGGAACAATAATTTTGAAGAAAAGTAGTTACAAAAGGTCATAAAAGTGCCAGTTGTGAAAACATCAAGATAAGCAAACTTGGCAAGGAAACGGTCTGAAGATGCTGGAATGAGAAAAAAAGATTCTCAAGTTTATGAAAACACAAAAATGTCAATTTGGCATTGATTTATGAGGGGCATTAAGAAATGTTGGTTCAAAATATGGAATAGGCAAGATTGTCAAAGATATGATCTACCATACCAGAAATGGAGACTAGAGATTCTTTGTAAACAAAGTAATAAAGTTTGAGGAATGGCCAAACACAAAAGGCCATGTGTTAAATATCGGAATTTTGACAGGATGAGAAAAAACTTGCGGAGGCAAAATTCCAGATAACAATTTTATTTAGTTCATAATTTGTGACAGGGCAAAAAACCCTACATAAGCAAAATGACAAAAGATAAAGTCTTCTAATTAATGAAGTAAGTTAGGCCACACCAAAGTGATTGAGTAGTCATAGTAGCAGGCATAGGCAAGACATCAATAGAGGTGGAGAATTACTAATGCTCATCAATGAGTGTTAGTGTGAGATGACAATAGGTGAGAGGAGGAGTGTGGGCAGATTGATATCCTGTAGCCATTCCTCGCGGAAGAAGAGATATCACCAAAATTGTATTTGTAATCAATTTTTGAATAATGGACATTTGATTTGGGGGAATCACCAAAACCCCAGACAGCATCTTGCCCCATACCAGTATTGGGTAGTACATATAAGCAAATGCTTCAGGCTGGGAAATGAGAAGAGCTCGTGGAGTAGTTTGCAGTGGTTCGTCAGAGTCAGCTCGCTGAGACTACCCACATGATTCCTGCCAATTACAAGAACTTTCGACTTCAGCCTTGCACCAGCGAAGCAGAATGAAGCTAAAACAGAAAAAGCTGAACGAAGCTAACACAGAAAAGCAGAACTATGCTACAATAGAAAAGCAGAACAATGTTAAACCAGCAATAAAAGCTTGCTCAAAGCACAAAGTGTCACTCTTGGTTAGAAGTGGGTTGGGTAGAGAATTGTTCTGTAAAAGAAGAACTGATATAATTGGAATTTATTTAAATAATCCACGCGTCGTTTCTTCTTGGTCTTTTTATTGTTACATCATTATCCTGTTTGAACTAATCTAGTACCAGAGACCTCCTGCGGCAATTCTATCTTGACTTTCCTATGATCTAAAACACAATGTGGGATAGGAGCAGGCTGTGATTGAAGTGATCACTTCGAAGACTCGTCACGGGTGTTTGCGTGTCAGAGATGACTGGACTGGTGGGGAAGGTGTTACACATGTAATAAGCAGGATTCTCAAGTTAATAATAGATACAAACAAAATAAACTGGTGGTTTGAGATAATACCAAGGAAAATGCCATACCTCTTCCTTTAACTCAACTCTCCAAGTTTGGTTCACCACTACTGTGGCCTGGTATCAAACTCACAACTCTTGATCTAGTCACTGGATTTAACCAACGTCTATGAGAGTTGATTTAAAGGGAAATAACCGAGACATCCAGAAGTGTCATGACACATGGAACTAAAACAATCTAACCCAGTGGACAAAATAAAGGGTTTGGTTCAAAACTCTAATCACCTGAAGAAGGCTGGAGCGTACAACGGCCAAATTGTTGTGAATATGGCAATGAAGATGAAGATAACAGTCCAAATAATGTAAGTAATCATAATACCTCATCTCAAAGCAATAGACAGATATTGAAAGATATTATCATGAATGTTGAATAGACTGAGACATTCTTTAATAGAGAATATTCTCACAAAAGGGAAATAGAAAGGAAACAAGGGAAAGGAAACAAGGGAAAGGAAACAAGGGAAAGGAAACAAGGGAAAGGAAACAAGGGAAAGGAAGAGAAAATGTGACAGAACAGCCATATACACCCTTGTTCAAATTAATTGAAATAACCGTTTTAGTTTCCTTTCTTTCACCATATGGTCAGTTTTAGACTGACTGGAGTGGTAGGGCATAATTGATTTCTATTTTTTCCTCAGTTTAAGTCATTTGCAGTGGTGTGCAGTAATATGAATCTATTTTTTGGGAGGTATGATGAAATTTGTTTGGCCTTGAAAAATATTGTGTCATCCGTGGTTGCATCAGATTTTCATCATGCCCAGACACTATCGTTTCGACTGTCGATTAGTTGTCCTATAGCCATTGTCTGTGATGGACATTACTCCAAGGAAGCATATGAAAATTGCAATGCTGAACAAACACACTGGCATGCCTTACCAATAAGCAAATCAAAGTACTATAGACTGGCCCAGAAACTCTCCATTTTACAATCAAGGATTTTGCTTCTGTGGCCAATCTGCAAGGAATGACTTCATGGAATTGGCATACAAAATACTAACATGTGCACTGAGTCATGTTTCCTTGGAAAATATGACAAAATGTAATAACGGAATTATTCATTTTGTTTCAATTAATTTGTACAAGGGTGTAGACATACTAGAAGCATCAAGACACTGTGTTGTAGTCATACGAAGAAAGGAAACCATAAATAACCTCTCCTAGACAAGAACACAAAGGTTATCCATATTCAACTTGTGTGAATACTTATTTGAATATCAACTACAGCAATATAAATTATACAAGGATATCTTAATACTTACTAGTTAGTCAAATAATTTAAATAATACAGCTCATAAACTATCTTAATGCTTTTAGTTAGTCAAACAATTTAAATAATACAGCTCATAAACTATCTTAATGCTTTTAGTTAGTCAAACAATTTAACTCTTATTAATTATTGAAATGATGTAGCAATAACTAGTTAGTAAAAGGAACTAACTGACTACTAATTAGCAAAATGTGGGTAATCAGAAAGATATGAAGTAGTGAAATTTCTAGTTTTGTGCTCCACTTAAACCCAACCTGTAAAGAACACAGAAATTCACACAATCAGCTTGTTGTAGAAGCAGATTTACAGACAAAAATTCAGACAATTAAGAATTTTAAAATATTTAAAAAATACAAGTTAAAAACAAAATTCAAAAATCTTCAATGCTGAACACTCCCGAAAGTTCATGGCAAATGGCATGAATTGTCAGCATACTTTTCTACTGCCTCCTACTATTTCCAGACTTTTCTACTCCTTCCTACCATTTCCAGACTTTTCTACTCCCTCCTACCATTTCCAGACTTTTCTACTCCCTCCTACCATTTCCAGACTTTTCTACTCCCTCCTACCATTTCACTGATCCTCGATATCACTTCAACACTCATTGTATATTTTTCATTTTGTCTCTTATTTCTAATCTACTTACATTGTTTGCATCTTTTGATTATTTTTCCTCTTAAATTTGGGTTAGAAATTTGGCAAAATTTTTTACTCAAATTCAATAATTCATTAATTTTATTATCTTTTTAGAATCAAGGATTTTGCTTCAGATTTTTCTCATGCAAATTTGTCTTTGCTTACAGATAAAAAAAAAAAACTTTTTACCCTACCACTTTTCATAAACATCTCCACTTCTCAAGAGCATGCACAAATGATTTATATATCAGAATTTTTTTCCAATCCTTTGTCTTACTAATACCACAAAGATGCATGCGATAAGGATAATCTCTCTCAAGTTAATAATAGATAAAAACAAAATAAACTGGTGGTTTGAGATAATACCAAGGAAAATGGTATATAAACAAAATGAGTTTGAATTCTCTCAGCAGATGTTTGTATACAATTAGCCCAAATGCCCATGATAAAATGATTTGAATATATTTCAATTTATCCTCTGCCCTATTGCTCCATATAATGACCAAAAATGTCATGCCCCTGGTATGTTTTGATTGATGATGAAAAAGAAAGTGGGAGCACTTGGGTGAACTACTCTCCCATACATACTTTACCAGATAAGGCAGCGTCTAACAGCTGTTATGCCTATAAGAAATTCTGACAAGGATTCAATCAAGAAAGCTGGTGAGTGAGCATTTGGATAAACCACTCCCAGAATTAACCACCTCAGTGGGAATGTCTGCAAAAAGTTTCTACAGAGGTCAACATACCAGACCATCTCTGTTTAGGACAGAGGCAGTCATGTTCCTTTTCTTGAATATATGTGATTTGCCATGACATTCTCAGGAAAATGACTAGAATGGTTTTCTGTCGTCTTCTCCAGTTTTGAACTGAGGGTTGTCTTTAACCTAAGCCAGCTACCATCCGAGACTCAAAAGCCCAGTCTGTCCTGCTATTTAATGCATAAATAGGACAGAAAAAAAAGAGATGGATCCATGCCTTTCCCAAGAATGTTAGTATAAAAATGACCAACAAGACAGGGATTTGAACTTGGCTCTCCAATTCCACACTGATGACCATTAACCACAATCCCCTACCCATCAAAAGTAAACAAAAACACTAAATACTAAAAAATAAATGTGTAAATACATAGAATTTACCTGGAAACCAAAAGGAAGATGAAATTGGTTTTCCATCTGTTTTCCAAATCCAATTTTTTTCCTTTACTCCATCAGTCAGCCAGTAATGCTTTTCTACAAGACAAAGAATTTTCACCAATAAGAAGGAAAATATACAATTACTGGGATCATCTTTTAATTAACAATAAGTGAATGATAACGATACTCAAATGATATAAGAATTCACAGTCATTGCTTTACATTCATTCTTATATAAACATCAATTTGGCTAAATAACATTTATTTTTATATTTCTTTCCTCCTTCAGTGGAGTGCTTCATCAGAATGAAGTCAATCTACATCATTTTTGTATTTTATATTGCAACTTGAAGATATCAAGGAATTTCATAGCACTTAACTAATGGAGATTGGTACTTCAACTAGTTTTAAATGAAGGCTTAAAAATGATAGTACTTTATAAAAATTATAGCATTTTTAAAATTATTTGAAATTACTGAGAACTTAAAAATCATATATAAAATGGTGCTCATGTTATATTCTTCATTTATTTTTACAGATCCCCTCTCCCATAGAACAACATTAGTTAAATATCCACCCGTCAACACATGTCAACAGCTACTGCCATGTTAAAATATGGATTTCTGCAATATTTTAAACTTATAGTAAATAATATTTGTTTCAAACCCCTTGGGCCTCATCCTTGGTCCTACTCTGTTTTTAATTTTTATTAATGAGTTTCCTGATGACATCAGCTCTCAACTTGGTATCTATGCTGATGACACAACCATTTACTCCTCCTCCCTCAATAGTAAGGCTGATCAGTCTGACAAGGTCATAATGGCAGCCAATGTCCAAAATGACCTCAAGTCCATTGTTAATTGGAGGAAATGATGGCTTGTTAATTTTAACACCTCCAAAACTAAACTGCTCTCCATTAATCATCTGAGAGATCTCTCTCTGCCTTCCATCAGCATAGCTGATGCATATCTCCAGAAAAGTGGCACACTGTGCCTCCTTGAGCAAATGTTCTCAGCTGACATGAAGTGGAAAGACTATGCCGAATCCATTACTAGGTCAGTTGCTAAGAAAGTTGGTTCACAATTTTTCTCTCCGGAATCTATCTTACATATCTCTAAGTCTACTATTCATCCATGCTTAGAATATTACTGCCACATATGGTCTGGTACTTCTGCTATTTACCTTGAACTCCTTGATAAAATCCAAACAATCAGCAATATTATTGGTCCTGATCTGGCAGCTTGGCTCAGTCACTTTCTTACAACTGTAAAAAGCCTCTGTGCCTTTTCTATAAATATTTTCATGGTAATTGTTCAGATAAGCTCTTTGCTATGGTACCTAGACTTTTTGAATTTAAGTGCAGTGCTAGACTGGCATCTAGATCTCAGCAATTTACAGTTAAGCTGGCTAGATATAACTGTAAATTTTATGTTAACAGTTTCTTGCTTGCACTTCTCATTTGTACAGATCCCAGTTACATGCTTTCCAGTCAACTTTAATCTGCAAAAATTCAAATGCAATGTCAATCACTATCTACTGTCCTCCCACGACTGTTTAAAACCCTTGTTTTTGTCATATAGGAAAATCCAACAAGGAATGTAAATGAAATATTCGGTGAAAAATCCCATTCATCAGTAACATTTTAAACACCTTATAGAATGTAATGTTCTCAAAGCAAACCTGTGCCAAACTGTTTTCCTGAATCCTTGATGACTTGGCTGTCCAAAAATGACATCAAGATGAAATAAGGGAAACTGATCGTGGAAAACACAATTATGTGCAACAAGTTTTCGATCAATCAGTAAATTCTGGATGTTTTTAGGCCATGTTATAGGATCCAGACAGCTATTGTTTGCACATGGAATTATTCACTGGTAATTAATCTTTGATTTGGCTGTGAAAAATGTCACTTGGGGGTTAGCATTAAGAAATTATACCCAATTTTCTGAGAAAAATCACCTTTTTTTTTATGAAAAAATATTTTTTTCACTTCAAAATAATATCATTCAAACTTCATCCCTTTCTCCTTAAGTTGGTGTGAACATCATTGAATAAAAGGAATGGCTAAATGGCCTGGCGATGGGAAATACGAAAGACATGCGGCAAAAAAAAAACCAATGTTGTCTACTAAGTGTTGTCATCACCCGGGTAACAAAGTGTTAAAAACAAAATAAAACACATCAAGCCATTGTTCAAACATAGGTTTGAAAAAACAAAACAAAAAACAAACCTTATATCAAGCCCTACCAATGTTTATCCCCCTCTTTTTTTCTTTTTTTTTTCACTCTTTACTCTTATCTGGGAGTGGTGGGTTTTATTACAAGCTGACAACAACTTGTTCTAAACGTTTATTGCTGGCTGGCTGGCTGACCTTTGACCCAGATATGTCAAAGTCAATTTGGCTTAATTTTCCTTATTGTTGCTATTTTTTTTTAAAAAATAAAACAAAAACTCCTGGTTTCTGGTGGTCAGGAATTGCAGATAAATCTTTCACCTTTTACTAAAGATTTCCATGGCCTGGTGTCAATTTTTTTAACCTCT
Organism: Acanthosepion esculentum; assembly: GCA_964036315.1. NCBI lineage: Eukaryota > Metazoa > Mollusca > Cephalopoda > Sepiida > Sepiidae > Acanthosepion > Acanthosepion esculentum. Next base: position 649,229 of record OZ038514.1, read on the forward strand.
GGCAGTCATATAATTGAAATTTACCAATGGACTTTGTTGCATTTTGACCCCTAGGAATGTTGATTTCCTTCAAAACTCAATTTTATGCCTGAAATAGTTTATGATTTAGCCTTTCTATTTTCAAAAAACAAAAAGAAATGGTTAATTTCCCATTAATGGGGAAAATTTTTGTTTAGAACTAGAAAAAATGTAAAATTTTCGCTATTTTTTCACATTTTACACCCTGAAAAATTTTTTGAGTCATTTACACCAGCCAATTTTACTTTTAAATGAAAGAATATATTGTTTGCTTTCAGAAAATACCTAGTTTCATGGGGTTCAGATCAAAAGTTTCCTTGATATTTGTTCAGATGAAGACAAAACAGTCATTTTTCAATATTTTACCCCTATAAAAGTATGAAAATCCACTTTTTCAGAGAAAATAAGCTGTGACAAAATGACTTTTGCCATTTTTGTGATAATTTTTACTTGGGATAGAAAATTTTTTACCATAGCAAACCTGAATTGTCTTTATTTAATTTTAGTGGGGCTATAGGAAACCTCAAACAGCTGTGCTCCTGATTTTACTCTTTTCTCTCCCCATTCATTAGTAATGTTTTTGTTCCTAATTCTTCTACACCCATTAACCCCTTGTGTCTTAGTGGATTTTCTGTCTTGCATGGAATGAAACAGAACAAAAATCAGATTAGTTATACTTTAAATCAACTAACATTCCTCAAATAAAGTTTCAGAAAAGTATATTTTATTTTTGGAAGATTTTTTAATAAAGAGAATGACATTCTGATGACAGATGGCTAAAAATGGTGCTAAAATAAAAAAAGCTTCAAGAAAGATTTTTATTTTAAAAAATTCATTTTAAACCTTAGATATTGCGAATCTGTGGTGGTACCTATGTTAGATGCTTTAACATCTTCATTTAGCTGCCAACGAAATCATATTAAAAAAATCTGAGTTAAAATTCATTTTTAGAATAAAATTCCACATTCTAAGTTAAAAGAGAAATCTAAGCATACTCAGTGAATGTAATTTCTACAAAAAGATGTTAATGTTATACAATCTGTATCTTTAAATATTCTTTTTCAATTATAATATCCACTATATGCAACAATGTTGTAGATATTTATTTCTGTAAATGTACAGTAATTATGACATAAGGCAAAATAAAACTTGGGTGTGAGTATAAAAAATCCCAATTGTAACAATTAACGTTTAACTAATCAAAAAGTGCTTGGAAGACTGATATGATGCAGTCAGTAAGTCAGTTTCTCTCTCTGCTTAGTAATTACAATTTCATTTTCACCATACTTACTCATGGCTTGAGAGACTAATGCAGATATTACAGCATGAGAAAATATAATAGATTATATGTATAGCATTACCTTTCCTTATACGCAGGATTGAACTGAGAAAATTATTCTCTTCCTGAGTCTCAATTTTTACCAGATGCCCATTTACTGATTTGCACTTGTTTTCAGCACTTAAACGAGAAATACTTCCACTAAAAAGACGGTAGCAGCCAGTTGGTCCAGTAATCCATTTGTCTTCACAACCTGAAAATACATTGATAAGATTCATTTTTGTTTTTGTTCAGTTGGCATTTTCATATCAATGTTAGGCTTACCATATATCCTGGTTTTGGCTCAGTTTCAGGGGATCGGTCCTGGTGATAAAAGCTATCAGTATTTGTTTCTTTGTGTCAGCCCTGAAGCTTAAGGAGTCTTGAGTTATGAAAACACTTTATTATACAAGAAAACTCAACCTATAATAAACATTGAAAAGCATCTCAGTCTGAGGCCTGGAAATTATGGTAAGCTTACTGTTAGTTTTACTCATTTCATTAACTTCTTCACCACAAACATAAACCAGAGGTTCCCAAAATGGGATCTATGGTGCCATGGGGTGCTACAGCTTGCTCTCAGAGATGCTACAGGATACTCAAAGATTTTAATACATTCATATCCTGACATACAGAAGAATCCATTGGTCTTCACAGCCTGAAAAATACATTGAAAATATCAATTCTTATATTTCTTTTTTCAGTTGGTATTTTCATATCACTGTTAGGCTTATCCTACATCCTGGTCTGGGGGTCTGTCTGGGTGATACAAGGTATCAATATTTGTTTTCTTTGTGTCAGCCCTGAAGCTTAAGGATTCTTGGGTTATTATACAAGAAAACTATAATAAATATTGAAAAGCATCTCCGTCTGAGGCCTGGAAATTATGGTAAACTTACTGTTAGTTTTATTCATTATATTAACCTCTTCACCACAGGCATAAACCAGAGGTTCCCAAAATGTGATCAATGGTGCAATGGGGTGCTACAGCTTGCTGTCAGGGATGTTGCAAGATACTCAAAGATTTTAATATACTTGTATGCCAATTTATTTTTGATAGAGGAAACAAGTGAACTGACTTTAAAGTGGGTAATCAATTTACAATGTATGTATAATGAAAAACTGTACTCTTACTTTGTGCTCTACTTTCCAACACCCCATGTTTAAATTACAATATAAGTTGTTTGATTGGAAGAAAAGTGCATCACATTTTTAAATAGGTGGTATTTGAATACATGATTTCATTTCACATGTGACTGAAATGTATAGCATATGTACCCATAGCGAAAGAAGATATTTCAATGAATCTCTCTATAGAATTTGGGGTTGGCTTTTGGATTTTAAATATTTTGACATTAAATATGAAAATGGAAGAAAATGAGATGCATTTTATTTTAAGAAAGAAAAAATACTGTACAAACAGCAAAAAAGATGTGTGCCACTTATGAGGAAGAGAGAAATGCTAGTAAGTAGTTCAGTAAGTTCAGAAGTGTAAATTTGGATCTAAAAGACTGAGGATGTTCTGACAGGCTTGAAGCTATTCCTGACCAAATTGAAATGCTGATTAAAATAATGCAGGTTTTATGACGCAGGACATCACAGAGATACTCAACATATATGAGCATTGGAGGGCATTTGAAAACACTTGGATATAAGAATTGCTATGATGCCTTGGTGTCTTACAACTTTAGGGAAAAAATTTAATGGACTGCACTTCCATCTTTAATTCTCTGCTCAAAAGCAATAAAAAAAACAGTTTTGAAAAGAAAAATTACAGGTCATGCAAAATGGATTGTTTAAAACAGTGGGGGAGTGAAAAAGTTCCTAGGGAAAATTAAATGAGCCACTGTTAACTAATCAAAAAACTGATTTGCCTTTGAAGAAGGTTATGCTATATATCTGATGAGATTTGAAGGTCAATGTGTATTACAAGCTCCTTTCACAAAATCAAACATTGAATTCAGAGAAATACTGTTTCTTGTGGAACAAAATGGCATATATGTAATTAAATAAATCTATTTACAAATATCTAAGCACTGTCTTTGAAATTTCCTTAGAATGTCAAAAAACTTTTGCTCAGACCCAGTATATCTGAAAGTAGAATATCAGAATATTACACTGTAAATTGAGCATTCTGTTCACTCACTGACTAGAAGTAACATTTCTTCAAAAATGAAACATTTCCGGAAGAAACAAACAGTTAGATTCAGTGTAAGTACTTCAAAGTCCAGAGGGAAAATATTTTTCATATTTTTTTATTTAAATTTGCTCAATTCAAATTTGACAGTGACTTATTTTACTTTTAATTATTGACTACATGAATATAAATGCTGTTGCTCATTATTTTCTGATTTAGGTCACTATGAAAAAAATGCTTATCGAGTAAGGGTGTTGTGATTTGTCAAAGTTTGGTGACAACTGGTATAAATTAGTGTGCATTGAAGTGGTACATCTCTCTACTAAATGATGGAACCATCAGAGCCTCTTTTTTATTTACTATCATAACAAACCCTTAATTGAAAACATTGCAAATTCTCATCTAGGCTCAAATTGATTCTTTGTATAAAATTAAGTTTCTTTTCCAGGTTCAACTTAATCTGCAGAGACACATTTTGAAGTTAAAAAACAAAAAAACTTCTTTTTCTACTGACCTGTATTTAAGTTACAAATCACACCAGCTGCTTCGTTCTTGTCACAGTCATGATCAATATTATATGAACATTTCTGCAATCGCTTTTCATCTCCAGCACATTTGACATCATCCATCAAATATAAGCCATCTTCAGCCTCTCCATACCAAGAAGCACTAACAAACTTTGCTGCTCCTCTGAAATATGAAAAGAAACCTAAGGCAAAATATCTAAACATCCATATATTAAAATGGAATATATCCAAGGCAAGCCAGCTGAAAATATTATCTAATTATTTCAATGCAATAAAATAAATAATATAGTTAACATTTATGAAATCAGTACATGCTGGAACAACTTTGTTGGAAAAGATTTAACAGAATTAGTTCACATATTTTATTGGTTTTCTTCCACTGTGTTCTTTTTCCAAGAACTCAATAGGTGGTGAAAACTAATCAGGGTCAGACAATGTAAGTTCAGACTGGCCACAACAGAAATTATACAGCTGAAGAAACACCTGAGAGGTTAAAGGCAATACTCCACATGCCATATTAATCAGCTCTTACAAGTAGTAGCAAGGTAAAGCAAACTCGGGCTTCACACTGTTCACATCAGTGACAAGAAGAAGGATCCAGTTACTGAGAGTTAAGACCCAAACCATCAGGGTTACTAAATTCAGTAAAAATCAAAACATGAAATCCCTTTAAAAGTAAAAAAAAATCAACTACTTAAAGAAGTTGTAAAAAAAAAATAATAAAAATTACAAGGTAATTAAAACTGAAGGATTTCTGTAAGTTTACCAAATTACAACCTTAAAGACAATGTTGTTAATATTTTAGAAGACATTTAAAAATTAAGGCCCTGAAGAGACATCAAAGTTCTATGTATTGACTGTGAAAAGCTGTATTGGTCATTCCAGTCTAGGTTGGTAGAAAAAGGAAAATCTGGCAGCCTCAGCCAATATCTCTATTATAAGTACCAAAGCCACTGTTACTACTTCTACTGCTGATATTGATGCTGCTTCAGCTGCTTCACTAGAAAAGGAAATTGAAAAAATATCATAGACTGTGTATTTCACAACCATCATGCATCTTTGTTGATCAGACACCTTCTCCCTCAAAATCTTTCCATCCTTGCACAAAAGCTCCTTTTTCACCCTCTCCTTCCCCTTCCACCAACTTTATTTCCAAGTATATCTTAAAAACAAACTAGCTCCTTCAAAAAACTTCAGAGGAGGAGTAAACCCTACAGAAAAATTAACTTCAACAACAAGAAAAAGAAATATCACACAAAGGACAATAAAAAATATTACAATCACAATATTAGAACAGTGTCAACCAAGATATACAAATGTAGAGGACCTTAAAAACTTTCTTCCCATATAAAGCTGTCAGAATTGGTCTGGACAAATGACAGATCTGGTCAATGTCAAAGGTGACAAACAAAGCCTTCAAGATGTTGAATCCATTGAAAGATTATAGAAAAATTGAAGCAATTCAAACAATATTGTCCAGTATGGGTACATCAGATTTATGCCCCCATTCCTTCTATAAGATTATTAAAATAATATTTCCAAGAGACTTTGGAGGTTTTTTCCTAAGACAGTATGGTCAAGACTGGTATCCTAACTCCCAGTATGTTTTTCTCAGTAGACCAGCAGCAGTCAACAGATTATGGCACTTTGGTTAACTAGTTTAAATGGCTAAGACATGAAGATTGTGTCTAAAATAGCTAGACACATCTGATTCCTCTAGCAATTTTGTGTGGATATATATTGTGTACAAGAGACCCATCTTATTCCAAATGATTGTGACAGTGTGCTGTCAAGGAGATTTCACCTTTTTCCAGCATATATCTCTTGGCTGGTAAATAATGCAGACTGTACCTGCTGGATGTTACTATACAGGAGAAAGCAACAGGGATTGGGATTCCTTTTTTGAGAAGATTGATACCTTTATGATATCAATGATACAGGTAGTTTTAGCAGATGGACTTTTATAGATAGTGACAACACTGATTCAACGTTTCAGTTATATTAATCAACTGAGAGAATGATTGAGTGATTTGTTTTTGTGTCTTATAAACTCTCTGTGGGTTATTTAAAACTGAAACAGGTTTTGGGGATTGTAAAAAAAATGATTTTTTTTTCCAAATAAATATTGTATTAACAATATTTTTAGAATAACAATGATTTTTTCAGACAAGTCCTATTATTTAATCCTTATCTAGGGAGGAAACAGATTAAAACCTTTCCCAAGATTACTTGCATGTAAGTGAATGTGCTGTATTGACTGAATTTTATTCATGAAAGTTTAATGAGGGCTCTTATATTATCCAAATTCCATAATATAGTTTATTTAGACTATATGCTAGTCTGGGTTTGAGTAAATTTAGATAAGCCTAAACCTAGATTGACTGGTTAGTGAAAATTTAACACACAATTATTGGATGTGACGAATTTCTGAGACCAACTAATACTAACCCTAAAGTGAGAGTTGACTGGGGTTTTGGTGCTTGGGAGTAAGTGGTTGGACCACTTCAAAAGTAATAGTAAATCTGCTGCTGACTATTTTCAAACACTTAACCTAGATAATTTTCTGGCACAAAATGCAATTGAATCTAGAATAGACAGGGCTGTTGGAAGATGTATGCAAAGCAAGAAGGATCAGACTCTAGTATTTAGTGCCAGATACAAAGCACATCTGTTGAAGCAATGAACACGGCTTACAGATTTGCATGCAGAAGTAGTATGCAATATCACTGATCAACATATTGCCAGAAATTAAGTTATTATGTAAGGACAAACCTGGTGCTGTAAAATATGGCAAGGGTGTGTTGAGATGGGGGAAACACCTAACAGATTACTCTCCAAAAAACTACAAGGTTAACAGGCAGAGAAGGGGAAGAGACAGGAGGAAATAGAATAACACTGCCTCAGAAATAACAGCACAGTGGGCAGTACACAACTTGAGGAAGAAAATGTTCAAGGTAACAACTTCACAAGACACCAAGTTTTGCCAACTGCTCACTGCTGGTTTTCCCATCATTTTTATTGAAAGGAAACAGTTGACAGAAACCCCGATCTGGAGAGTTGCAGAGATGTCTGTATCTGGATATACCAGGCAATTCTGCTGCTAACAGGGGGGAGGGACCCCGGATGTAACTAGTTTTGACAGACATATTCACATGCAATTCAGGGACTATTTTGTGTCTGTACTGATGCGTGTTTGTTACATTTGGTGGGAATTGGACCAGTAATTTTTGTTTTTTAGCTGCAGAGAATTTCACCAAGGTTTTTGCAAATCACTTACAGAGCCTGCTGGATTGTTTGATAGTCCTTAAATAGATTTGTGCTGTAAAAGCTTGAATGATCTAAGATAACCTGAACTTGGTATACATCATCATAAAATTGATGCTGAAACCTCAACAAGTTATTTAAATCAGTCAATGGTTTTTATAGGGCTAACTTCCTTTGAAGCTGCCTCATCAGTGGCTAGATTCAAGGCACACTTTTGCATTTGGATTTGCCTCTTGTACATGACCACAGAGCTATGGTAGAAGTGAACAGAATAAAATGAAATCTTTTTATATCCAAATCTATTTGTCAAGGTTGTCCACAGTTGCCCATGCTATATGTCCTCATGCTGGAGTTTTTCCTATGCAGTGAAGCTGGTCTTATGTGGAATCACATTACCTATTTCTACCACCTTAGCCAGGAACTTTGCCTATGCTGACAAGGGTTGTAACTTAAAATATCCAGATTGACGAAGTAGGCAAGAATATCTGCTTGTAGGAGATGGTAGCAGGGGCCAAAATTAACTGCAATAAATCTGCTGGTTTACAGTTTGGGCATGTGTAGAAATGAGTGTTCATTCTATCATGTATGTTAACTTGTTAGTTTTCTTTCATGTATTGATGAGCCCCTGATATCTGGCTGTTGTTAAAAAAAGTATTATATCAAGTGTTAGTAAGGGATGATGTATGAGATCATTTGATAAGGTAATCGACTTGATAGGAGTTTTACTCTGTCCTTGGACACCCAGGATGAAATACCCCAATAATGAAGAGGCATCCCTAATCTGGTTGCTGATTTCAGGCAGGCTCTGGGTTAGCAAAATGTTTTTCAGAGTGGAACTGGTTGTTTTGTCAGAATATGTCTGTTGCAATATGGAGAAGTCCATCAAACATGACTACTTTATGTATTTGTACATCCAATATAAAGTTAGTTGAAGGCTACACATCTTGTATACTTTGTAGACAGTTTTTTTTTCTTGGAGGTTAGTTCTGTTTGTAACAATGTAGACTAATCACTTGACTGCATGTTTCTTAGCCATGATGGGAATGGTATTTGAATGATGTGAATGAAGTCCAGAGATTTGTCTTTTTCTCCCTATCATCTGGTTGCCTACTTTCAGTACTAACTTAAGATTAAGTTCAGAAATGGAAAGAAAGAGTGCCTTCATTGAACTTTTATAAAAGTAGTTTTTTTATCATTTCACTCCAAGTAAGGTAATAAAACTAAGATATAAGGATTACAGAGTGTGAAAGAATATTAGGAAAAGAAAACATTAATGAGAGAATAAAAGAACAAGAATTAAGAAGAAAGATAATGATTGACACTGCATTTAAATATTGAAAGATCAAAGTTGACTGGAAAGCAAGAGACTGGAAGAGAATTCCACAAGCAAGAAGTGTGAGAGAAGAAACTGTTAGCATAGAACTTACAGTTACATTTATCCATTTCAACTGTAAAATGAGGAGACCTAGTTACTAATTTAGTACTATGCATAAATTCGTAAAATTGAGGTACCAAAAAGGAAAGGTCTTCAGAACAATTAAAATGAAAATTTTGATAGATAAAGCACAGGTTAGCTACATTTTGGTGGTGGGAAAGTGACTGAAGCCAAGATCCCAGATCAGGGCCAATAACATTGCAAATACTTTGAACTTTATGAAATATCTCTAAATACATAACAGAAGCTGCAGACCTGATGTAACAGCAATATTTAATGTATAGACAAATGGTAAACTTATAAATGTATAAAATAGATTCTGGAAAAAAAAATGTCTCACATGACATAGTAAACCAACTTTCTAAGTAGCAGATCTGGCAAGTGATTTAATATAATCTCTTGACTTCATGTCAGCAGAAGACATTAACTCAAGAAGGCACAATCCTGGAGGTTAGCATCACTAGGACAGGAATAAATCATCAGCATAGATACTGAATTGAGAACTGATGACATCAGTAAGGTTGTTGATGAAAATTAGGAACAACATAGGTTCAAGGATAAAACAACCAATTAATGCAAAAAGCTTTAAAAGAATGGCTGTTCAAGACAACTTTCATTTCATAATTGGATAAGAGAGACTGAATCAGATCAAAAATACATCCAGAAATATCATAACCTTTCAACTCGTGAAGAAGATAAACATGCCAAACCTTTGAGATATCCAAAGTGTGATATTGGGTGTATATAAATGAAGACACTAGAGACAGGATAGATTATAGTGTGGACTTCTTTATTATCGAGAGAGGACTACTACTACCACCACTACTAAGGGTTATCAGGGGGAAGTAACTCAATACACTAAAGTGTTCCTTACTATTACATCCCCTTTGTTGAGAAAAGGTGTTTATTGTCTTTTAAGGATGTTTATTTTATTATTTTTTTTTTTTATTATTATTTGTATAATACAAAGTCCTTGTATTTTTGGGGGGCTCGTCGTGCTCTTTTGGGTCAGTTTTGGGTCAGTATTTCTGGCTGTTGGTTCAACTCAGTCGGTTGCCCTGGGTTGTCTGATGAGATGTATCCATTGTTATTATTGGACGGAGTGCTGACTTCTAGTGGGTCAGTGTGTTGTTGGGATGGTGGTGTTGTATCATCCCAGCTAGTCTCTTGAATGGGTGCGTTGCAGGTGGTTTGTCTTTGAGGGTTATATAACTCCTGTAAGTGTCGTCTGTTGCGCCTCAGTAATCTTCCATCACTGTGCATTTTGACGATGTAGCTTCGTGGCTCGGTGCTTTTATCGATCACCGTCGCTGGTTGCCAGGTGTCATTTTCCTGTAGGACAGACACTTTACTACCAACAATTAATTCCGGAAGGTCCTTTGCATTTTTGTTGTAGTATTGTTGCTGTTTCTCGCTTTTGACGCACAATCGTTCTCTGATCTCATAATCTTTTGGGGCGTCCGTGTTTAACAAGGTTGGGAGTCTTGTTCTTATTTTCCTATTGTATAGGATTTCTGCCGGGGATGGCAGATGGCTGTCAAGTGGGGTTGTTCTGAGGCATAGAAGGGCCATTTGACAATCCATTTTTGATTGTTTGGCTTTCGTAAATGTTTTTTTTACGGTTTGGACCATGCGTTCTATAAACCCGTTTGATTGTGGGTACCTGGGGCTCGATGTAATGTGAGTGAACTCCCACTCTGTGGCAAAATTGAGGAATTCGTTAGATACGAAGTACCTGGCATTATCTGTGTATAGCCTTTCAGGTATGCCGTGGACAGCAAAGATTGCTGTGAAATATTCAATGCAACTGGTGCTAGTTGTGCTTTTCAGCGTCTTCACAAATGGCATTTTGCTATACTGATCAGTGATCAGTAGGAACTGTTGACCATTAAAATCAAAGATGTCTGCTGAGACGTTCTGAAACGGTCGCGTTGATGGTTCCTTGATGATCATTGTTTCTTTGGAATTTTTTCTCTGATGCTCTCTGCAGATCTCACATGTCCTTACTAATGCTTCTATATCCTTGTGTATTCCTCTCCAGAACACACTGTTTTTTGCCCTCAGTTGACATTTTTCGATACCTTGGTGTGCATCGTGTATTCTCTGTAGTACTGTGTGTTGCATACATTTGGGTATGACTATGGACGGTCCCTTTGTAACCACACCGTCCTGTACCGATAGGCATTCTTTTAGTGACCAGTAGCTTCTAATTATTTTTGGTGTATTTTTTACATCGTCTGGCCATCCAGTCAATATCACCTGTTTAAGTATTCTCAGCTCTTCATCTTCTTCGGTTGCATTTTGCAGTTCTATTTGTTTCTGAGCTGTTATATCTACGGTGTGTATGGTTAGGTCTAGTTTGATTTCTTTGCCTGAAGTTGGTTGGATTCTTGACAAGTAATCAGGGATGCACATTTCTTTTCCAGGTTTATATATGATTTGTGCGTCATATGGCTGCAACCTTAATAACATTCTTTGTAGCCGTGGGAGTGCTTGCGATATATTCTTGTTCTGAATATTTTCTAGAGGTTTATGGTCTGTTTCAACCAGTATTTTTTTTCCATAAATATATGTGTGAAATCTCTCACATCCGAATACTACTGCTAGTAACTCTCTTTCTATGTTTGCATAGTGCGATTCCGTATCGGTTAGTCTTTTGCTTGCAAAGGCGACAACTTTGTTATTGTTGATGAGTGTCACACCTAGCTCTAGCATGCTTGAATTGACTTGGATAACTGTCTCTGAGTTGGGATCGAAATATGTTAAACAAAGTTTTTCGTGAATGTGGTCTTTCAATATTTGGAAAGTCTTATCATGTGTCTCGTTCCACTGAAATTCTGCATCCTTTTTGAGTAGTGACCTCAGTGGCGCTGTTTTGGTGCTGAGACCTGGTATGAAGGGGCTTAGGTATTGGATCATACCTAAGAGTTGTTGGAGTTCTTCTCTGTTGGTTGGTGCTGGCTTTGACTTTATTTTATCGCATTTGTCGGGGTCTGGGTGAGAGCAATTCTCGTCCCAGATGAGACCGTAAAATTTTATTTGTTTTTGCCTAATGGCACACTTTTCTTTGTTAAAGACTAGGCCATATTTTCGGGTTGTTTCCATTGTCTCTATCAGGTTTTGGTCATGCTCCTGTATTGTTCTGCCGTATACGCAGATATCGTCAGATATACCGATGGCTCCCTTACATGTTTCCAATATTTGGTCCATTTTCTGTTGGAACATGTCTTGCGACATCTTTAGGCCGAAAGGACATCTCAAATATCTGCATCTCCCATAAACATCCTTAAAAGACAATAAACACCTTTTCTCAACAAAGGGGATGTAATAGTAAGGAACTCTTTAGTGTATTGAGTTACTTCCCCCTGATAACCCTTAGTAGTGGTAGTAGTAGTCCTCTCTTGATGTTGTGTTAATTTTTCTTTTTTGAAAGCTTTGCTTTTTATATCCGTTTTGGGGGGTTTGTTTCTTAGCTCTATGTAAGCTATTATCCTGTCTTATTTTGTCTCTGTTGGAAGTATCCTTCAGGTTTCTCCGGCCTTGTATATTTGTTAAGCAGTACTCCTCAAAGTGGTGTAAACAATTGCATCTTCGGCACGTTTTGTTGAAGGCATAGCAGTCTTTTTTCTTTTTTCTGTGGATTTTTCCAAATCTCGTGCAGGGTTTATTTTTTGTAGAAACTTCATGGTACACTCCGTTTCTTCCTTCGTTGGCGTCCTTGTAGCGAGAATTATCTTTTGTGGTTATCTCGTATGCCCTGATGCTTTCTATGGCTGATTTGTGGTTCAAGTCTGGTTTGGCTGTCAGATTTCTTCTTTCGTCAGCGCTCCTAAGCCCTTTTATAATTTGTTCCAGGATGAGTTCGTCTTTGTTGTTCCCGAAGTCGCATCTGTCAGCTTTAGTTTTAAGTCTGACTAGGTAGTCGTCCACTGTGTCTTCGTTCTGGCGCATTGATGAAAATTCCAAACGCTCGACCCATTTGTTCGGTTTTTGAATCATGTGCGTTTCGAATACTGTGAATATGTTTGTTGAGACTTCTTTCTGCTCACTTGTGAGTTGAGCATTTTTCAAGAGCTCGCGACCCTTTGGTCCGGTGCTAAGCAGAATGTAGTTGTATTTCAGTTTTTCTTCAACTTTGTTGATGATGAAATACGAAGACAAAGTCGACCCATTCGCTAAACGCCACGTGTTTGTTCTCGTTTGACCAGTCCAGAACGAGTAGTGCTATGTTAGAAGACGCCATTTTCTTTGTTCTTTTCGCGCTTCTCTTACGTTTGAAAAAAAGTCAATTTTTTGCTGATTTACTCACTGTGTGAAATTATCTTCTTTGACTTCTGGTCAGTCTGGTTTCTTTAATGCTCAGGATTCACCGCCGCTGCCACCATGTGATATTGGGTGTATATAAATGAAGACACTAGAGACAGGATAGATTATAGTGTGGACTTTTTTATTATCGAGAGAGGACTACTACTACCACTACTAAGGGTTATCAGGGGGAAGTAACTCAATACACTAAAGAGTTCCTTACTATTACACAAAGTGCTAGCACAAGTTTCTCCATTCTTATTTAAAGTTTGACAGACTCCTTCAGGCAGCAATAACCATCAATATATCATCTGTTAGCTGAGTGCATAACCAATTCAGAGTTGATTAGAACATCTAGTATTTTGACAAAAACAGTTAGAAGGCTTACAGGCTGATAGAAGGATCGGACAGTGCTTAAAAACAGGAACTACAGAAGAGAATTTCTAACAAGCATTAAATTGTTAGTTTTAATGGGGTTTACCATCTACGTACATCGTATTAGCGAATTCATCAAACTGAACATGGATAGAATACAAAATAAAGAGAGCTGAGCCCAAATACATTTAATTCATTTATTTTTATGTTGACAAACATTTAAGAAGACATACTTGAGTAAGACAAACGACAAAGTTCATGGACTCACCGACTGGTGGAAATGTCATTATCTCCTCTAAGTTAGAGGGTCAGCAAAAGGGGTCTGCCACTGGCTAGTTGTGTATGGGAAAAAGCCCAGGGACAAGTTACTCCTTTTCGGTGGTCCCTGGTTTTTAGTCCCCACAACACTCCCCCCAAAATACGGAGTATCTGAAATTGAATGTCATGAGGGAAACCACCGTAAAGGAAAGCAAAATATACATTTTTAAATTTTTTTTTTTTTTTTTTTATCAGGAGACAAAGTCCCTTAAATGAGCAGGCTCTCTTACCTGTCTGCCTGAACGTGTTTTTTTTTTCTTGAGGGCGTTTTTCCAGTGTCATTTCCACTGGCATCAAGTGTGAGGGTGCTACCTCTAAGTAAGCGTCCTCCAGCGTTGCAGGTTTTAGCCTGTCGATGGAGATGTTTTGTTCTTTGTCCTTTATGAGAACGCTGAAGAACTTGTTGCACTTCTTTGTAACTTTAAAGGGGCCGCGATACGGTGGTTGCAGGGAATGCGACCTAGCTGTATCCCGGACAAATACATGTCTGCATGTCTCTAGGGCCTTGGGTACATATGTTTTAATGCCCTTGTTTTCTCCTGAAGGAGAATATGCCATCTTGGCCATATTTTTGGTCAGCCTATCCACAAATGATGCAACATCCCACACTTTCTCTGGTGCGTCGAAAAAGTATTGTGCTGGCAGGCACAATGTGGTACCATACAGCACTTCTGCTGCTGAGCAATCCATATCCCTCTTTACTACGGTGTGCAGCCCCAACAGTATTAGTGGAAGATGTTCTAACCACTTTGCATTGCTGGTTAGCACCGCACGTAAAGAGGCTTTTAGGCTGCGATGAAATCGCTCGACTGCACCGTTTGCTTGTGGGTGGTATGCAGTAGTGTGGATGTTCCTGGTGCCCAAGAGTGCTGATAGTTTATGGAAGAGTTCGGACTCGATCAGTCGGCCTCTATCTGTTGTCACATTCTCTGGGACACCGTATCTCTCTACCCATCCAGCAAGGAATGTTCTGGCTGTGGTGTATGCCGTCATATCTGGCATCGGCAGTGCTTCGAACCACCGTGAAAATCTGTCAATACAGGTCAACAGATAGCATTGACCCTCACATGTGGGAAATGGACCGGTGATGTCAATGTGTATGTGCTTAAATCTTTCATCAGGCACTGGAAATGTGCCTGGAGGTGCACGTGTATGTCGGCCAACCTTGGCGTTTTGGCACTTCACACACATCTTCGTCCACTTTCTCACATCTGCTTTCATCCTTGGCCAGACGTACTGGTCGGTCATCAAGCGAATAGATGCATTTGCACCCGGGTGTGATAATCCGTGTACTGCACCGAATATGTCTTTCCGTAAGGATGCTGGGACATATGGGCGCAGTTTGTCTGTGCTGATGTCACATACTATTTTCTTGTGACTGGTAGGGTGAGTAATTTTCACCAACTGCAATGATGTTGCATCATTCTGCAGAAGATTTTGCAGGTGCTCATCTTTTTCTTGTTCTCCTGCTAATGTGTTGGCATCGATGGAAGGTCCCAACGTGAAAGAATTTATTCCACGTGACAAGGTATCTGCTGGGATGTTGTCCGTTCCCTTGACATGCCTGACATCCGCAGTGAACTGGAGTATGTAGTCCATCTGTTGAATCTCTCGGGGAGAGTATTTGTCCGAGGAAGACTGCAAGGCGCCTAATAGAGGCTTGTGATCCATTAGTATATAAAACTGCAGCCCTTCCAGGAATTGACGAAAATGTCGCACTGCAGAGAATGAGGCTAACAATTCCCTTGAAAATGTGCTATAGCGTGTTTCTGCGTCTGTCAATTTTCTGGAGAAGAAAGAAATGGGTCGCCAGTCGTTGTTGCATTTCTGCTGCAGGACAGCTCCAATTCCCGTTGCCGATGCGTCCACCGCCAGGCAAAGTTCACTATCGGGTTGAATGTGAGATAACTTGGCGGTGTCTTCCAGCATTGCCTTCACCTTGTTGAATGCCGTTACTGCATCCTCCGACAATGCAATGTTGCAGTTCTTCACATTTGTCAACATACTTGTCAATGGCAAAAGTATTTGGGCACAGTGAGGGAGAAACCTACGGTAAAAATTTACTAGCCCCAAAAATTGACGTAACTGTCTCATTGTAGCAGGAATAGGGAAATCTCGGATAGACTTGACTGTCTCCGGCGATGGGGAAATTCCCCTCTCTGAAATGTGGTGTCCCAAAAATATAACTTCAGATTGACCGAAGGTACACTTCGATGGGTTTAAAACTACCCCATATTGTTTCAGGCGTTCGAACACTTGACGCACATGGTCTATGTGTTCCTGCATATTTCTGCTAGCAACGAGGACATCGTCGATATATGCACAGACAAACGGCAAGTCACGCAAAACCTGGTCTATAAACCTTTGGAATGTCTGTGCTGCATTCCGCAACCCAAACGGAACACGTAAAAATTAAAACATTCCAAACGGCGTAGTAATGGCCGTTTTGGGAATGTGATCAGGCTCCACAGGTATTTGGTGGTATGCCCAAATTAGGTCTAATTTTGTGAAAACCTTATTATTCTAGGCTACTGCCGTTATATCTTGGATATGTGGGACAGGATATCTATCCGGTTTGGTAGCAGCATTCAGAGCTCTATAGTCTCCGCATGCACGCCATGTGTTAGGGCCTTTACTAACTAGATGAAGAGGCGAAGCCCATTCGCTCTTTGAAGGGCGAACTATGCCAAGCTTCATCATCTGCTGAAATTCTGCTTTCGCAGCTTTTGTCTTATCTAGTACTAAGCACCTAGCTTTACTATGGATGGGTGGGCCTTTTGTCTCTATGTAGTGTGTTATGGAATGTGGCAAAACTTCCTTATGAAAGGAGGGGACAGATATTGAAGGATATTCCTTCAATAGTCTCAGGAAAACATCATCCTGGTTTGCATGTGCCACCTGTGGGCATAACGACGTACCAGCCTTCACCACACCACATGTTGCAAGTTGTGTGTCTGGATCCCTTAGACACTGGCCTGTCATATCTACAACAAGGTCAAACGCTTGCAGAAAGTCAGTACCTAGTATAGCACTGTTTACATCAGCAACTATAAAAACGTGAGTAAACGACCTGCGTAAACCCAAGTTGAGGTCCATACACCTCTCCCCATATGTGTTTATTAAAGAACCGTTTACGGCTCGGAGTGTAAATTTACAGGGAGGAGATTTTTTGTCAGCTGATGTTGCAGGAATGAGGGACACCTGTGCCCCACTATCTACTAAAAAAGACATGCCCGTATATCTATCTACTACATAAAGTAGGCGGCCAGAGCGGGATGCACCGACAGTTGGTGCCGCTTTCTTCTGTCGGTCTAGGCTTTTCCCTGCCCCTTATAGTTGCAGAGTGGAACACAAGAAGCTGCATTCTCGCCAAACCTCTTGTGCTTCCAACAAATCGCCTTCTCCTGCCCTTGTTCCCTAGACTGGCTGCGGGTATCCCTGCTCCTTTGTCCCTGCTTCTGCTTAAGCGTAAGTCTGGCGATGTCTTCCGCCATCTTATTCATGCGGGCTTCCAACCGCTTCTGTCCCTCCATTAGTTTCGCGAGCAGGTCATCCCTATCTGACGTCTGCATGCTGGATATAGCAGACGACTGGGAGGACAATATGTCTGCTATATGGTCTGCTATGACAGCCAGCTGTTCGACAGGCGTGGACTCGTCCTGTGCGGCGATAGCTACCTTAAATTGGGTTGGTATTCTTTGGAGGAAAATGTGTTTAACGATGCTTTTATCCATCGCTCCCTCCGCCAATTTCTGTAGCCGTTTTAAAAATTGTGACGGCTTGCTATCCCCTAAAGTTTCTTGTTCCAACAACTGTGAAATACACCTGTGCGTGGAAGCTGTCACAGAAATTGTTACTCTCTCTCTTAGCACCTCGTAAGGCTTCTCCGTAGGTGGAGAGATTATTAATTCTCTTACCTCGGTAATTGTGTCCTGAGGTAAGATGGACGCCATGTAGCAAAATTTCTCCGCCTGGTCAGTTATTGCTTTTTGCTTGAAAAATAAATCAAGTTGTGCAAAAAACAAGGCAGGGTCGTTGCGTACCAACGAAGCATTTAGGTTGAAAGCTGGCGCCGCCATTTTAAATTTTTATTTTATTTTATTTGTAACACACGTGGTCGCCGGCTTCGATATAGTAGCAGGAGAGAGATAGAGAGAGAACAGTAGTATCATAGGGAGGGAAAGAGAGGACAGGGACAGAGCATGACGCAGCCGTTTCAATCAGCCAATTCCCTGTCAGGCGCCAAGTATGACTGGGGAGAAAAGGCAGGCGGCCAATATGGAAACGAAATTTTCCTGTCAAGAAATGCCTGCAACAAAAACGCAGTTCTCTTCTTATTCTATCAATAAAAAAACGTTATTGACATTCTACAAAAGTTAATACTAATGTGAGTGTTCATTTTCTTAGTTGGGGTCACCGCTTGTTAGTTTTAATGGGGTTTACCATCTACGTACATCGTATTAGCGAATCCATCAGACTGAACATGGATAGAATACAAAATAAAGAGAGCTGAGCCCAAATACATTTAATTCATTTATTTTTATGTTGACAAACATTTAAGAAGACATACAGTGAGTCCATGAACGACAAAGTTCATGGACTCACTGACTGGTGGAAATGTCATTATCTCCTCTAAGTTAGAGGGTCAGCAAAAGGGGTCTGCCACTGGCTAGTTGTGTACGGGAAAAAGCCCAGGGACAAGTTACTCCTTTTCGGTGGTCCCTGGTTTTTAGTCCCCACAAAATTAAGAAGCAGCATGGCAGCAATTGTAGAATTTGGAGAGAGCAGGATCTAGTTCAGGAGCACATTTTCTTAAGGACTATTGAAGGGATACCATCAGATCCATATGCTCTGTTGGAATCCATTTTAGAGATGATAGCAAAAATCATAGATGGTGTTATATGTATATCACACACTAGAGTGTCAGTTCTAAGTGAAAAGCCAGGCAAAGATACTCTAGATGAGTTGAGGGTAGAACCCGCTAAACAAAAAAATGTGAAGAAATGGAGAGATTGAGTACCACCAGCAAAAATGGAGACATATTCTGTTAAAGCCAGTTACAACATTTCACTAAATGACCAATGATTCGACTTTAGCAAGATTTAACACAAGGTTCCAATTGTAAGTAATAAGAATCACTTTTCCATGATGCTGTCCTGACATATTTTATTTTGTTTACATTAGATATCTCTGGACATGGACAGTAGAGCAAGAACAATCTACCCCACAGATTAAATAAAGGGTTCAATTTAGAATTCACCAAAGATTACCTTGATTAACAATCATCTGATGAAGGCTAGAGAGCACATTGGACAAAATGTTGTGATAACAACAACAAAGATGGGAACAATAGTCTCATATAAATAATAAAAATCAAATATATCTTGTACATATAGAGACAGTGAAGAAATGAAAAAGACAAAAGACTTGTATGGAGAGACAGTATTGCTGTCTAGATATCAAGAGAAAATGTAGAAAAGATTAAAACAGAAATGGAGATAGAAAAGCATAAAAACTGTGATACATTAAAAATTCATTATGGAGTAATGTAAAATTTAAATAAAAACAAGGATAGGCAAAAACGAGTTGAAAGGGTGATGTTGATAAGATGCAGACAAAAGGTAAGCTTAGTTTTCAAAATCCAGAGAATTTCCACAAGTTCAACTAGCACTTATTATTGTTGTTCTTATCCTATTAATTTTCTATACTAATGATACTATTCAAAACTTTTGTCTCAACCCAATAATTTCCAATTGAAAAAAGTTGAAAACATTTATTTGAATTAGAAAGGAAAACCAAAATAAACTAGTCAATGTAAAGTGTCACTTACCGATTAAATCCAAGTTGTCTGCAGGCTACATTTGCATCCTTGATATCCCAATCATCATCACAGACATAGCCCCAGGTATTATTTCGGAAGACTTTCACCAAACCACCATTGTAAAAGTCAGAATCACCTGCAAGTCTAGAGAAATTGAAAATGATTAAATAAAACTTTATAATGTCTAAGAATACAGGTGGGTAAACCCTGATCCTTTGACAAAACACAACTTTTATTCACATTTGGCCTGCTGACTATATGACAAATACAAAGAGGGAAAGTTTTATGAATGGCTACAAAATAAAGGATAGTCAGTTTTAAAATCTTTTCATCAACATATCCATATTTAGTGCAATATCTTGAAGAAATTTCCAAAGATGAAGCATGCTAAATCTACATATAAGTCAATCTTAACTGACCATCAATTTGCATGAGAGGGCACAAAAATTTTAAATCACAGTTGAATTTTAGTTTTATGTCAAGAAAAGAATTGCATTATTCTCATTAATTTTTCATCTTTTACATGAAAGGAATAATATTAGAGTTTATGCTTATACATAATGGAAGATATTTTATGTGGTTTTAAATTAATAGTGTTAACTTATTTTAAGGCAGCTGATGGTAATCCTGAAAGAGAACTTTGCAGACTATTTTTAAAAGGTGGAAGGTATACTTAGATAAGTGTATGATGTCCCAATAAGAGGATTTTGAGTTGGTATTAAGATATTATTGCCCTAGGTAGTCTATTGTTATGCTAATATTGAATGGCTGGATACTTGTTACACAAAACGTACAAGGGCACAACAATTATGGTTGGGTGCTAAAAGTAAGAAGATTGTTCTATCCTATTTCATTGCCAATGCTTTACTTGACTAACAGGCTAATCATCATTCCACAGCAGGAATCCAAGTATTTACTAAGCTTGGAATGGAGAAACTAGTGTGGATCGATATCACAAACTAGAGAAATAGTCTCTAGAATTATCTTGGTAATTACTGCTCAATGAGAGCTCCACAAAAGTCAAATTAAGTCAAAAATGGAGTACTGCTGTCATATCTGGGCTAAAGCTACTCAATCCTCATTTTCCAGTTTTGATAGACGTTCCAAATTGTTTATGTGGTCTTGTGGTGGGGGTGACTTAATTTTCGCTTTATAGCCTCTTTCCCACAGATGCAACATTGCAAGTCTATCGTTTATTGCTATTTCCATAGCAAATGTTCAGATAAAGTCGATTCTTTAGTTTCACTAATTAAGACCTTTACAGTTAGGGCTTGCCATGTTATATCCACAGTAAATCTGCCTCATTTCCTCCATATTCCAATTATAAAGAGGATTTCTACTCAAATAACTTTTCCCTAAGAACTACTAATTTGTCAAACAAACTCCGGTGTGGATGCGTCCTTGAATACTATAATCTTAACCTATTCAAGTCAAGGGTCAACCATTATCTATCCTCCTTATCTTCACTTCCTCCTCTTACACACACTTCATTCAGTAACCCACTACCATGAGTGGTTCTTGAGATTTGTACTGCATGAATTATAGTAAGCAATAATATTCATATTAATCACTGGCAATACATTTCTGTCTTGCTTGTTATATTTCTACTACAGTATTGCTTTTTATGCAATAGTTTTAACGTTTTGATGTGACAGATTTGGCAACTAGCCTAGGAGAATTCTAAATTTAAAACTGTTGAGAAGGAAACCACTTTCTCACATCATGAAACTTCATAGATATTAAAGAAGTTGTATAGGACCATGGTCACCTACATTCCGAAGGGATATGGCATTTAAAAAAAAAATGGGTTAGGAAACCTAAAAACAGTGACATGTTTTGGACATTATAAAGCAACAGAGACACACACACACACACTATATATATTTTTTAAACAATTCACCACAAGCAAAGCAGTAGTGCCACTAGCACGCAAGGGGTTACAGAGGATTGAGAACAAGAGTAAAGAGGTGTGTTTGAGGAAAGAATGGGGAACAGGATCAAGGTATCAGATGTCAATTGACATTACACTTGAATATTTGAAGATTATAGTTATCAGGGAAGCAAGCAAGAGGAAGGGAGTTCCACAGACGGGAAGTACAAGAGAAGAAGTTGTTTGAGTAGAAGAGACAGTTACATTTAACCATTTGGACAGTGAAAGGGTGGGACCAATATGCCAGCTTAGTAGCTCGCTTTAATTCATGCAGTCTGGGAACCAGGGAAAGTAGCTCGTCGGAACAGTTGTCGTAAAAGTAATTGTAGAAGAGACAGAGGAAAGCCACAGCATGTCTGTGAGAAAGTGACTGTAGATGAGATGCCAGATCAGAACCTACAGCACTGCATATTTGTCTCTGGATTTTGTCAAGGACCTTGAGACATACAGCGTGATCACCAGACTATATATGACAGCAATATTCCATGCAAGGACAGATGGTTGACTTATAGATTTGAAGGATGGACTCAAATGAGAAAAACTTTCTGGCATGACACAAAGAACCAACTTTCCTTGCAGTAGATGAAGCTATTGATTTAATGTATTTGTTCCACCTCAGGTCAGCAGAGAGCATGAGACCAAGCTGGTGTAATGAGGAGCTCTCAAGGAGTTGGGCATCAACCATTCTGATGGGAGGCAGGGAGGGTTCTCTGTGGTAAAGGAGAGCAGTTTTGTTTTGGAGGCATTAAAGTTTACATGCCATTTCCTACCCCATGCAACCACAAATTAGAGGTCCTTTTCAGGATCAGTAGCCAAGTTAGTTTTGTCAACAATACCAGATTTACTATTGAGGCAGGAGTAAATAGTAGTGTCGTCCGCATAGATGCCTATTTGGGAATTGATGACATCGGGAAGGTCATTAATGAAGATCAGGAACAATGTAGGGCCCAAGATAGAGCCTTGGGGAATACCAGCCTTCATGATAAAGGAGTTGGAGAAGAACCCGTTTTAGGACGATGTTCATTTCACAGTTTGACAGGAATGATTGTATTAAGTCAAATAATCATCCTGTAATACCGTATCCCTGAAACTTATGAAGAAGTCCTGCATGCCAAACCCTATCAAATGCTTTACAGATATCTAGAGCCACAGCTCGAGCTTCTCCGTTATCATGAGGTGGTTGGTATACAAATTCAGTTATGGTCATGAGCATGTCAGTGGTAGATCAGGCAAAGTGAAAATCATATTGCTTGTCGGAGAGCAGATTATGTGAAGTAAGGTGCTTAACTACTGGCATTGATTAAAGCCTCGAAAACTCTACCGAAAAGTGGTAGGAGACTGATATATTTTATATATATTTTATATGCACACTACTTAGTGGAAAGTGCACAATATCAGTAATAGAGCTAACATATTCAGTTGTAGCCATACAATTGAATATATATATATATATATATATATATATATATGCACACAAACAAAAACTATATTTATTAAACAGGTTGTATCAAAAGTGATAAGTTTCAAGATATGATTCATGTATTAGGACTCTATACAATCTCAACTAATAATTGGTTTTTGTCATCAAATGCTTCAATTCAAATGTTTAGTTTTTAAAATCTCTTTTTATTGTTGAAGCAGAATAGAACAAGATCTTTCAGAGAATGAAAAATATGAAGGGTACATCAATTACAGTAAAAATTAATCTCTCTTTATGTACCATGTCCATTCAGGACTTGGGTGATCATGGTTCTCCACAGCTTCCTATATTTTATTGATTTCAGCAGTATTTTCTTCATGATCCCTCTTTGTGTTATTTTCCTCTATCCATTTGCTCAGATTTGTCAAGTACATTACTTGCTGCTTCTCTTGCTTTTAATGCATTGTGTGAGTTAAATTTGCCAGACCTTCTTTCTTCATTATAAATGTTCACAAAATTTCAGCTACCACTTTCTGGTTGGTGCCAAGTTTCATCGTAATTTCTATCCACCTTTAAACTTCTTCAGAAACTGCTTTAGAATTGTCAACATTCATTGATAGAACTACATCTCCATCATTTCAAGTCCTTTCTTCCTTGACAATGAAACTGTCCAGCATTCAGTGTCACATAGGAAGGTAGACATTATTTAACAATCTACTGAATACTATTTCTGATACACTTACCTGATACGGTCATTGCCAAGTGGTTCATAGATAATGGCTTCCTTGAATCCAGCAGAGTTAGCATCAGGCAAATCTTTCACATCTTCATCCTGAAATAAAAGACTAAAGTTATTTCAGTTCAAAGACAAAGTATTTTTTACTATTAATTTTTTACTAGTTTTACATTAGTTTTATTGTTGCTTTCAATCAAAATATTTGATAAATAAAGTCATGGAAAACAAATAACTGTTTAGAATATATACTGAATACTAGCTGCATGACCTAAATTTAACTTGGAACCTATCAGCAGTTTTACTCTACATACCTCCTTAACTCTAATTTTTGGAAAGTCTTTTCTTATTGTGATATTTGATCACAAATTCAAGGTCAATTACTCTGCCTGTTAAAATAAATAGCATGAAGTGACCCTTTATTATGTTTGTTTATATCAATGCAGGAAACTGTGAAAGACCATTTAGTGAACTTGTTATTGTGTGATCATTGCATTTTCAATGACCAATTCTGTCCATTTTAAGTATTACGTGTAAAATTCTTTTGTAAAACATTGTATCACCCAAAACTTTCAGTATTTTCCCACTAATCCAGATTTGACATTCTGTGATTTCTTGCTTTCCCAAAGCTCCAGATCTAGATTTTATGTCATGAAATAATAAAGTTAAACAAAATAATGAGACTTGGAACTAAGAGTTCATGTTGATGCAATAAGAGAGAAAACTGGAAAATATATATATATATATATGAACATAATAAAATAGGCAGCATATATTTTATATTACAAAGAGTTAATCATACCTTGAATTAATTAGCAGTATTAATGCAATTATTGGCGAAATCCCTTCGCTAGTAGATAAAATTATAATTTTGTCTACTAGCGAAGGGATTTCGCCAATAATTGCATTAATATTGCTAATTAATTCAAGGTATGATTAACTCTTTGTTATATATATATATATATATATATAGTGTATTTAGTTAGCAATCCCTCATTTATATGTTTCATTAAAGATGACAGACAAGGTAATGCAATTAAGCTTTCATTTAATTTTTCTTGTGTTTGAACACATGTTTTCTTTTCTGGACAGAGAGTGCAGAAACTGTCCAAATTTTCTATAATTCTGAGCGCTTTCAGTCATACTTTTAGCCATTATCAAGGATGATTTTATTTTTGCTTTTTAATTGGATGTATGGGTTGTGTATATGTTTAAAGAGTTATTGAGATGTTTCACTTTCTGAACACAACACATTGTGGCCATGTTCATAGTTAATATTATTGAGTGTTGGCTTTTTCTTTTTTATTAATTGCAGTACTTTGTCTGTTGTCTTTTATGATTATATATATATATATATTAGTTGGATTGATGTGATTTTGTGACTCTGGGTTTCACGCTATTTGCAATCATTTGTCTGACAATTGCAAATAGTGTGAAACAAACTCACATCAATCCAACTAAATATGTTAGCTGTATCACTGATATTGAGCACTTTCCAATAAGTACCGTGCATATATAATATATGTATATGTATGTATGTATGTATTTATATACATACACATTTTACAGATATATATATATATGTATGTATTTATATACATACACATTTTACAGATATATATATATATATATATATATGTATGTATGTATTTATATACATACACATTTTACAGATATATATATATATATATGTATGTATTTATATACATACACATTTTACAGATATATATATATATATATATATATATGTATGTATGTATTTATATACATACACATTTTATATATATATATATATATATATATGTATGTATGTATTTATATACATACACATTTTATATATATATATATATATATATGTATGTATGTATGTATTTATATACATACACATTTTATATATATATATGTAGGTATGTATGTATGTATTTATATACATACACATTTTTTATATATATATATATATACATTTGTATGTATGTATTTATATACATACACATTTTTTATATATATATATATATATATATATATATATATATATATATTTGTATCAAGAAACTATTTTATTTTCTGATGGTAAGGGAGCCATCAATAAATTTGTGGTGACACAATGAAAATTTTGTTTTCAGTGAAAAAAAAAATTTTTTCTTTCCATGATGATTTTCAGTACCAATTCATCATGGTAGAATTCTTTAACACTTTCTATGAGTCATTGGCAATTCATTTCTGTAATAAAATTGGATTAAGGATGTATTTTAGAAAAGGTTTTTACAATACATTCATAATGTTATTAAAAAAAATATAAATGAAAATAACTTACTCCATGTTTACGATGTTCTTTTTTACACTGAAAAATAAAATGAATGATATGAAATTGTTGGATGCAATCTAATACTTTATTTTGGCAGCACAATTTATATAAGATTAGCAACTTCTACAATAAATATCTATTACATTATTTAAGCTTTTCATTGACTGATTTAATGAAACTTCCTTTTATTAAACTTATATTGAGAACCGAATTTTTAAAACTATCTGTATATAGATGAAATGTGTGCACTAATTTTGAAAACTGAAGACTGAATACTTAGCAAAAAGCTTATGTTTTAATAAAGCTGAAAAACTTTGTGCATACATACACACATCAGAAATAGATAAAAAAAATTATATTCATGTAGGGTGGGATGAATAAATTGTCGTATAAATTATGCAAAAATGAAAATAACACTGACATCTCATTGACAGATATATTTACCAAAATTACACAAAAACATCTTGAAATACTAAAGAGTAAATTTACTCAATAAAAATTGCTATTGGCTTTAACCATGGCCTGCAAACGATTTTGGAATCTCCTGCAACTCTTCTGGTCTCCTTGTTTTTGGTGAATGCTGCCATAATCCTTGCTTTCAGTTCACCTTTGGTTACAAGGAGTATTATTAGTCTCTGACTCAACTGTGCCCCACACATAATAATCAAAAGGATTGCAGTCTGGAGAGTTAGGTGGCTAGATGTAAGGAGTGATGTGGCCACAGAAATTGTCTGACAGCCATGACTAGGTTCTTCTGCTTGTGTGGCATGCTGCAGAGTCCTGTTACCAGACATAGGGTCTTCCAGCAGCCACCCTCTTCACCCAGGGCAGCACTACCTCCTCAAGGCACTTGGTGTAAGCCTCCATGTTGAGTCTGAGGCTCTGTGGGAAGATGAATGGAGATATGTTGCCATCACTAGTGATCAATGAAAACATCTTTGTAATCACTATTAGACTCATTCAACTCTTTCCTCTGCACTGTCCTCTGATTGACACCCAAACACTCTGAAACGTTCATATTAGAGCTTCTGGCACAAATGCCAAGCAGTACAGCATGCCATTTCCAAATTCCTGACAGAGTGAATTCTGTCATAGTGCTCTTTTTTTCACAGTGGTTCCCAGTTGACCCAGCTACACTGTGCAGTTGAAAAAAATCAAAAGCAAAATATAACATGAATGCTCCAGCCAATCCTAGGTTGAACTTGGTCAACAGTGAGGATCAATATGACCCTTGCATATGACACTTGCCACATGCAAGGGTCATATTGATCCTCAAGGTCATCAGATGATTTCAGGGTCAATCCCACATGGGTCAATACTGTTGCTGATCAACAGGCTATTGGTTGCTGGCTGCCCCAGTCCATACTTTGCTCCATCCACTTTGTGTTTCTTGATCACAGGGCAGTGAAGATTGAGTATCATTAGTAATTGTAGAGTTGGTTTGGACTATGGCAAAGCTGTGCTATAAAGGGGGAAAAAAAAAAAAGGAACGTTCTCGCAGACAAAATAAAAATGAAAGATTCTTCAGGTTAATTTTCAATTTGGCTTATGTTGTTTTTTGTATAACAAAATTAACCCTTCCCACTAAAAATCTCAATTGTGACCGTTGGCCTATTGGTGTTAATTATTGGAACAGGGATTCTTTTGACAGCAAGTCATGTGGATTTCAGTAACACCTTTTTTTCTGCTCTTCACTGTTTGTCTCTCATCTCTCCCTGGGTCACCTAAGTGCTCTGCTTATATAGACTTTGATCCAAAACAGGAGTGAGGCTGACAGTATTTGGGGATCTGGTGATTCCCCAGGTTTCTGTATCGATTTGAACAAGAATTCTTTGTTGTCTGGTTCGCAATATTATCTTTCTAAATTTGGAAGAACCATTTACCCTACTGGTGGTGGTTGCAGTTATCTCCTCATCCTTATAACTCATTCTTTCTCTTATTTATACCTCACACAATTACCTCCAAATAGGCAGAGGTAATTTCTCCTCCTTCCTCCTCTTTTAGTAATTCATCTCAACCTGGTGCTTTGACTGTCTCTTTGGCAAATCTGATTTTTAAACCGAGCAGGTGAAAGGGAGGTTCTTACTTTAATCATTAATTGTAATTATCTTAATTTTCAACAATGAATTTTCTCAGCCCCTGGACTTGTTTGTTTAAATAGACATTTATCAGCTGTTATGCTGACCCACTATTAGCAAAACTTGTCTTCATATCTTTTCGCTTAATCGTACTCATGAACCTTATAAGTCCATTTCTTATTTCAATTTCTTTGAGCAAAGTATAAAATCCTATTTCTCAATTTGTTTACATTTCCAAAATCGGTGAAGCTATTTCTGCTCTTTGGCAGGCAGGCATTAATCGGTTTCTTGATTCTGCCTTCATTTTCAAAATTACCAAATATTATAACACAATTGACCCCTTCTTCCATCTGGTAATCATGAGATGTTTTCATAACTTACACTTTAATTAAGCAGACATAGATCAATTTCTGCTTTTGTTTCCAAAATTCTCAACTAACCTTGAATGTACTTTCACTATTTCTTCTCCGACCTCGTGGGTTGATGCCTTCTACATGGACACTGATAATAGCTTTCCCAAAACAAATAAAGTCATTCTTTTCAGGTCTGTCTCTTCAAGCTAGTTTTTTGACAAGAAACCATTTTGCACCTTCTTTCAATTTATGTTATTCTGTACTTTTAACTCTCTCTGTCTGTTCCAGTTCATATTTTATATTAAACCTTTTCCTTTACCAGTGTCACATGGTGTCAGTAAACAACATGCATGCGCAAAATAAAAATATAAAATGGCAACAATTTAACCATCGTGCCGTGCAAAGAAATCTAAGTCTTTATAAAGTGAAATCTACAAACCTTCCTTTTCTTTGGTCCTCGTAAGTTTGCACACTGTAAAACAAGGAATAAAAACATTAATCACAATAAAAACAGAACAAGGAGAAATTTTATTTTTTAAGCAGTCAAAATCCTTTCAGCAAAAGATCATAGCTCTCCACAGCATCCTTCTTTAATATGCATAAACTATAAATTACCATAATTGTTGTTGGAAAAGTTAGTTGCCTCTCCACAGACTTTGATTTCAGAGATTTTCTTTCTCATAAACCAGTTTCCAACCAATGCTAGTGTGTCCTGTCTGCTCTGTTATTTTATCCATAGCCAGAGCAAGAAGATACAGATTCATGCTTTTTCTAAGAATATTAGTACGAAATTAACACAAATTTTTTCAGTTGAAAATGGAAGTCTCTGATTCCATTTTCTGTATTAACAGTTAATGCATTGCAGATGGCTATATTTAAAGAAATACCACCATTAAAATAATCTCTACATTGTGTATCATATAATCATGGGGCAATGGTTTGCATTAAAACTTTGAAACCATCATGTCAAAATGTTTCTAATATGCCTTAAATTTTATGCAAGAGCTAATCTGGTTTGTCAAGAATTTTCGAAGGAGGCATATGAAGGTATATACTCTTAC
>OZ038514.1:683626-831126 GCA_964036315.1 Acanthosepion esculentum
TTTTTATATATATATATATATATATATATATTTTCATATTTGTGTCTTTTTATATATATATATATATATATATATATTTTCATATTTGTGTCTTTATATATATATATATATATATATATATATATATTTTCATATTTGTGTCTTTATATATATATATATATATATATATATATATATTTTCATATTTGTGTCTTTATATATATATATATATATATATATATATTTTCATATTTGTGTCTTTTTATATATATATATATATATATATATATTTTCATATTTGTGTCTTTTTATATATATATATATTTTCATATTTGTGTCTTTTTATATATATATATATATTTTCATATTTGTGTCTTTTTATATCTATATATATATATATATATATATTTTCATATTTGTGTCTTTTTATATCTATATATATATATATATATTTTCATATTTGTGTCTTTTTATATCTATATATATATATATTTTCATATTTGTGTCTTTTTATATCTATATATATATATTTTCATATTTGTGTCTTTTTATATATATATATATATATATATATTTTTTTTCATATTTGTGTCTTTTTATATATATATATATATATATATATATATATATATATATATATTTCATATTTGTGTCTTTTTATATATATATATATTTTCATATTTGTGTCTTTTTATATATATATATATTTTCATATTTGTGTCTTTTTATATATATATATATTTTCATATTTGTGTCTTTTTATATCTATATATATATATATATTTTCATATTTGTGTCTTTTTATATATATATATATATTTTCATATTTGTGTCTTTTTATATATATATATATATATATATTTTCATATTTGTGTCTTTTTATATATATATATATATATATATTTTCATATTTGTGTCTTTTTATATATATATATATATATTTTCATATTTGTGTCTTTTTATATATATATATATTTTCATATTTGTGTCTTTTATATATATATATTTTCATATTTGTGTCTTTTTATATATATATATATATTTTCATATTTGTGTCTTTTTATATATATATATATATATTTTCATATTTGTCTTTTTATATATATATATATATATATTTTCATATTTGTGTCTTTATATATATATATATTTTCATATTTGTGTCTTTTTATATATATATATATATATATATATTTTCATATTTGTGTCTTTTTATATATATATATATTTTCATATTTGTGTCTTTTTATATATATATATATATTTTCATATTTGTGTCTTTTTATATATATATATTTTCATATTTGTGTCTTTTTATATATATATATATTTTCATATTTGTGTCTTTTTATATATATATATTTTCATATTTGTGTCTTTTTATATATATATATATTTTCATATTTGTGTCTTTTTATATATATATATATTTTCATATTTGTGTCTTTTTATATATATATATATTTTCATATTTGTGTCCTTTTTATATATATATATTTTCATATTTGTGTCTTTTTATATATATATATATTTTCATATTTGTGTCTTTATATATATATATATATATATATATATATATATTTATACATATTTGTGTCTTTTTATATATATATATATTTTCATATTTGTGTCTTTATATATATATATATTTTCATATTTGTGTCTTTATATATATATATATTTTCATATTTGTGTCTTTATATATATATATATTTTCATATTTGTGTCTTTTTATATATATATATATTTTCATATTTGTGTCTTTTTATATATATATATATTTTCATATTTGTGTCTTTTTATATATATATATATTTTCATATTTGTGTCTTTTTATATATATATATATTTTCATATTTGTGTCTTTTTATATATATATATATTTTCATATTTGTGTCTTTTTATATATATATATATTTTCATATTTGTGTCTTTTTATATATATATATATATTTTCATATTTGTGTCTTTTTATATATATATATATATTTTCATATTTGTGTCTTTTTATATATATATATATATTTTCATATTTGTGTCTTTTTATATATATATATATATTTTCATATTTGTGTCTTTTTATATATATATATATATATATATATATATATATATATATATATATATATATAGTGGGTCGGCCAATCTGTATTGGTTATAAATACTAATAAAACTGACCCTCTACTATTTTTTACAATATCAAATGTAACAAAGACAACAAGAGAAATAATCAAGTAGAAGATATTGTGAATTTGTTCAACAATAAATATTTTTTATAAACACAACAAATACATAATATATAGTGCAAAAGTTGTTAAACCACATTAGAGTTCTTTGGTGTGTGATACTGAAAGAATTTAAGTTGCTGTACTGTATGTGTGAAAATAAGAAGGTGTAGTTAACTATATTTGTTGTTACAGGAAAATTAAACAGTTGTTTTTTTTTTGTATTAAATAGAAAAAAAGTATTGTTCTTGACTCACTGATTGTTACAGAGTTATCGCTCTTTTACCGGAGATTCTTGTTGTGGTGATAGAATATTTTGTGGGAGTGAGCGTTAAGCTCACTCCCACAAAATATTCTATTAGTTATTAGTTGACACGGTTTGTTGTCGTGTTGAAGAATTTAATTCGTCTCCTTTGCTGTGTTGATTTCCAATGTAGTCAAGTGAATTGGTTCAATATTTTAAGTGCCCACTGACCAAGTTGCATCAAAGTTTCGTTTTTATTAGTTCTCTTGGTCACGTGGGGGGGGGGTACATTTTATGGTGTCAACTAGTGATCAACGACACCTAATTAATATTTTACAACCAATCAAAATGCATCAGTTGTTATACTTGGTTGGGAGCCTCTATGTGTTTAACTTGCACAAAATTTAAGATTTTAAAAAAAATGTCGGAATCTGATTTTACAATATAAAGCATAAATATGTTTTTAATATATAATGTTAATGTTTTTCTTCATTTTATTCTACGTAGAGTGAATAGGTCACTTATCACATTATATGACCAATTTTCTTGCTAAAATAATATTAGAAACCTGTGTAAATGCTAGATTGGAATAACCTTGCCTATAAAGAGAGAGAAAGGATTAGATTTTCTCACATTAAAAGTATATTATTTTCATTTGACTTACCTTTCCTCTCTGCTTTCCAGACAGTCCATCACACTGCAATACAAATGAATAATAGTATATAAATAGCTAGATGAATATTTATTACTTAAATCAGAGAAAAGAAAAAAATTAGAAATCGGAGGCGGGAGAGCCCATCAGCTGAAACAAGTGATCAAAACAATACAGATGGGAATACTACTCTGAATCAGTAATTCAATATTTGATCCATGTGCTGATAAATGAGAAAAAGGAACATCCTACTTTATCATTAAGATGATTCTAAGAACATTTTTCAATAGACATGAATAAGTGGGAATTCAAAAGTAAAAAAAAACAAAATATCTATCAATACTTTAAAAAAATAAAAAATATATGGAGTATTTTCAGTAATACTATTGGGTTTGAAAGGAAAACTTGTAGCATTTTTCAATAGATGATGTTTGAACACATTTTGTTACATGACTGATTATATAATATATATATATATATATATATATATATATATATATATATATATATATAGTGATAGGACAATACCAATATTTTTACTGATTCTGACAATTCCCAATACTGTTCTAAATTTCTGATTCCAATACCTACAATGATTAAAATTCATTATTTTCATTTGTTAGTTTGGGAAACTTAATGAACAAAGTACATTTATTAATAAAACGTTTAGTAGAAAAATGGATACAAAAGCTTATGACAAAGTTAGATATCCTTTTTATTTAAAAAATTGGATAAGTGTTTAAACAATTAAGAGAATTTCTTTACATAAATCACTAAGTAAGTACCTAGCTACAGTTGACATATTGCTTTACTTTGGTTATCATCAGAAATCTTAAACTTCAAAATTACACTTTTCAGCTTGGTATTGGATACACTTGCCATAATTGGGGTCTGAAAATAATAAACATCAGTTAAAATTTAAATTTTTCACTGTTATATAAAAAATGTTTCTAGTTTTCTGTGTATAATTTTTAAAGTTTCAACTAATAATGGTTTGCTATTAACTGTAAAATAAAGGTCTATTTTTTGTCCACCTTTTGAGATTTAACAAGCAAAGGTGCCGTCTAAATATTATGCAATCTCCTTAAAATTTTATGGGTGTGAATGGAACAAATTTAGGGGTGACAATAATTTCAGCATGCACTTCAAAAATAAGAGACATATATATATATATATATATATATATATATATATTGTGTGTATTTAGGCAGCATTTTTTTCATTCATACATACATGTTTCATTAAATAATATAGATAAGTGTTGTCTATATATTTTATGTAAGTTCTTTTCATATCGTCTGATAAGCTTAATAACATTATCATTAAACAATGAAAGAAAATCACAATATTGATACATATTTTTTAATCCAATCTAAGCTTTCGGCTTACATAAGCTATTTTCAAAGATGACAATTACACAATATATTAAGCAATACACGAACAAGAAATTGATGATAGTCTGTTTTTGTTTACATGGATGATTTCCAAGCAACGATAAACACATGCATATATATATATATATATATATATATATATATATAATAATACTCTAAGCAGAAAGGCATCATCCTATGTATTATTATGGTTTAACTCATGCATATATTTTGATAAAGTACACAGAGTACCTAATCCCACAGGACAGTGAATAAAAAATAAATGCAAATTTTAAATTAGCTTACAAATGTTTAATAAGAATTAAATATAAATTATCACAGCAACTTAATAAATGAATAATAAAGGTTCTTCAATCTTAATCTCAAGATTGATTTTTTTTCAGTTATTTATTAGATTATTAGATGAAATTGTAATACTTTTACGCGTTTTAATTTTTTTTATATACTTCTACTTATAAAACTTGCATCTCATTTGGATCCAAGGAGGAATAAATGAGAAAAAAGTTTAAACTTTTGTGTGAATAAGCTTTTTTTTTAAAGAAACTTCAAATAAAAGTTTGTGTATTTTTTAAGTAAATAAAAACGAAAATCTATTTTAAAAGCTATAAAATTTTAAGAAATACATGAATTTTGTACAAACAAATTTAAGTTTCAAAAAAAGAAGGTTTTTAAGTTTCAGTTATTGGGAAAAAAAAAATTTTTTTCTATAAAATCTTATTATAAAAACAAATTTTAATTTAACTGCATCACTTCGAGGACAATCTGTGATACAAGATCAATTTTTTACATGAAGAAATGAAATGGCATCAATTGGCAATCATTGGCATGTATTCCATACTCATTTTTTTTTTATAAATTAAAAAAAAAATGTCTTAAAAGGGAGCCCAGCAGAACAACAATGTGAATTCATTCTGTGTTTATATTACATAATTTTGATTATAATTATTAAATTAATAATAATTTATAATATCAAATGGGTGAATTAACAATGTTTAAAAAGAAATAAAATTTTTTATTTTGAACTGAAACAGACTTTAAACTAGCATGAAAAGTTCAAGAACTGAGTAGAAACCTCTACTTTTTAAAAAAAAAAAAAAAAAACAAAAATCACACACACAAAAAAAATTTACATCATACCTAACTTAGGTGTTATTATGATCTGTAGATTTTAGTTTTATTGATAGTTTAAAATCAATAAATATTTATATCTTTTTATCATTAGTACCAGGAATGGAAAATTAAGTTTTAAACAAAACTATTATTATTATAAAATTATTTTATTACTAGTTTTACTTTATTATTACTATTATTTTAGTATTAGTTTTATTCTTCTTTATCAGAGGGAATCATGATACAGAAATTGCTACATAAAACATATATACACGAGGTGTTATTAATAATAGATCCATAACTAGAAAGAAGGTATTATACTTTATAATTATATATTATCATTCATTCATTCATGTGTGTGTATATATATATATATATATATATATATATGATGAAAATGTGGAAAAGACAAAGCAAAATCCGAATATGTGAGTTTACTGTTTTTATTTTTGTTATTCTGTCGACGTCAGACGTTTCGGTCAAATAGACCTTCTTCGGGACATGGTTAATGGAGACATATTTATATTAGATTTAAGTTTGATGGAGAGACGATATATACAGGACTGGTCAGAAACAGAAAAACTGAAATTCTAAAGTCAAGTATTCTTTCTTAGAGTCGGATATGCTGGCGTCGCGTGGGCGGCAACTACGAAGACC
This sequence comes from Acanthosepion esculentum, assembly GCA_964036315.1. Classification (NCBI taxonomy): domain Eukaryota; kingdom Metazoa; phylum Mollusca; class Cephalopoda; order Sepiida; family Sepiidae; genus Acanthosepion; species Acanthosepion esculentum. The sequence continues at coordinate 689,888 of OZ038514.1, forward strand.
TGCACACAGGGAAAAGATTGTGTCCTAAGTGGAAGGTGAGGGGGACTATTTAAAACTATAGCTTATCGGTACGTTTGTCACGCATTAATCTTGCCACAGAGCTCGCGATCTGAAAGAAACCAGGTCTATTATTTACTGTATGTGAGGTGGCTATCATGCCAGCCTCATAAATCAGAATAACAAAAATAAAAACAGTAAACTCACATATTCGGATTTTGCTTTGTCTTTTCCACATTTTCATCATACCATCGGATCTACATCCACACATTTGCTTACATATATATATATATATATATATATATATATAGTGGACACTAACATCCATTCTGAATGGTGACTGCTTCACCATTTTCAGATCATGTGAGATGGGTATGCTGATCAATGCGGCATTATAGGTAGCAAGCTCAGGTATTTCTGGTTTATCATGTAATGTGCCAAAATGCGGTTATTTTATAACTACTGTATAGGGTTGTTTGTTAACTTATAAATCATTATTTATAATTAATTACTGTGGATATTTTTTATTTATTCATCAGTTTATTGTTGTTGATTATTATTATTATTAAATTTACTTAGTTGTGGTTATACATGCATTCATACAGTTTGTTAATTTGTTTTTTCATTTATAATTTGTTTTTTACAATTTTTATTTTGGGGGTTGTTTATCTTCTTTGTTGTGTTTATTGTATGGCTTTCTTTAAAGGATATTAAATTAATTACATTATATTTTACATATATTCACATTTTTCTTAGTCATGTTTTACAAGGTATTTTTTTAGTTTTCAACTTTAAATAACATAAAAAAGAAATTTGTTTTTGTGTTTACATTTGAGATAAGTTCTGATTATTTATTTAGTAATAGGTCCCATTGATCAGTATATATATATATAATTAGAGTATAGGGGCAGCAGATCATTGTTCAAATATATATTGTTAAATATAACAGACAACAAATGTCTATTATGTTTTATCATGAGCCTTCCCAAGCATTGTATAATGGCTTTAGTTTCAAGAGAAAATAAAGACAAAAACTGTCCAACATTTGGATATTTCTTTATTATATTGGTTGTCATCGATCTAAGCTTTTGGCTCACATGAACCATCATCAGAGTAGTTATATGGACATAACAACAGAGATGTTCATTATCAAAGATGACATCCTGTTTTGTTTACATAGAAGTTTGCTATGTGATAATAACAGTTGTGGAGTAGCAGACGCGGGTTTTAAATCCATAATGCAGTTCTATGTCGTCATACATGACCATGTGAGGGAAAGAAATGTTAACAGGACCATATGTTTAAATGCATTGTAATATGTTGTGACTGGTTTGAAATGTAATTTTGTTGAGTGTGGGTTGCTTTGTTTTAATGTAGATGGCCTCTAATATCTTAAGATTGTTTTTACTGTGTGTATGTGTGAGTATTGCTGTGTTATCAACTAATATTTGTTTAATCTTATGTACATAGCTATGTTTTTCTACGAAATGTTGTTTAATATATAATAATCTAAAAGACAGTCTAGATAAGAATATTGACTTATTTTGCCAACTTCATAAAGCATATAGTTTTGTATAACTCATATATATTATGTAATTATCAATAATATTTTATATTATATGTACATTATAATCTTATATTTAAGATTGCCATGAAACCTGGAGCAAGAAATATATTTTTAGTATTATGAATAACAAAACATTACATACCGGAGAATCACCTCCAGGAGAATCATCTTCATGAGGGTGACGTCTGTCATCTCTACCTCTATTATGACGTCTTTCACACTGAAAAGAAAAAAATAGACTTTAATGATATGTATAGGTAAGGATGAGAATAGGATTTAAAGATTTTTTCAGAATTTTTCCTAACAGCATTTTATGTTCTCACATGAAATAGGAGTTCATACTTAGCAAAAACCTAGTTTTTATGTAAAAATGTTAGGAATTAATGTCAGATAATTGCCATAAACAAATTATTTCAAAATTGTTGTCTTTTTTTCAGGGTTCCCACAGATCTGTGTAAAAAAAAATTACAGGACTTTTCCAGGACTATGTTAAGAAGTTTCAATGACTGAAACTGGTGCACACACACAAAGTGAATAGTCACCAATTTCAAAAACACAAACTTTGGGATTTATAGATGTTCAAAGAAAAGCTACAGCTGGTTCCAATAATTCATGTCACATGGATCAATTGAAAGCAGTGAAGAAATCAGTGTTCAAGGCTAAAACACAACTGAATGCAGAGCTTGGTTATGTTACACATTTTGTGTAGCAGTCTACAGTTTAGAGTTCTACTACACTTAAAAATTCTGAATTGCACTCTAATTCTTAATGCAACACAATTCAGCTATCTCAACTACTCATGGTTTGTGAATGTTACAAAGTCTTGACTGCTGCACATTTCCTGTGAAGTGTAGTATAATGGTTTTAATGAACAGAACTACAAATAGAAATTTTCACAAAAAGACTACACATTTTAGCTACTCATGGCTTTTATTGCACATGGCACAAAGCACAATGATGTTAACATTTTTTCAGTTCATCTGGTGGTTTAGCATTCAGCTCCTCTACCAATTTTGATATCTCTATTGATTTATCCTCTGCAGGTCTTCACATGGCATTGGACTTTGTGATAAATGTGAAGTTCTGAGTCTGCTCAGTTTTTTTCCACATAGTTGTTGGCTGATTTGAGCAAATCTTGTGTGCAACTTTCAAGCTTGTGTTTCTGGACTTCAGTTTTTCAATTTCCATAAGCATGGATTTCTGTTTTTGTCCAGCTGCTTCTTCCTGCCTTTTTTTTTAAGCCTTAAAGTATTGGTTGTATGCTGTCCTGGCATTGAAAGCACTGCAGAGAAGAGCCTTAGTCATGGGAACATTCCCAGCACCTCCACCTGTGGCCAAACAGTCTGTAAATATGCACTGTGCGACCAGGATTTGTTGTTTCATATTGTCAGTGGAAATTTCCTTATTGACTGTGAAACTTTTTTCTACTGAGGCCTGTTCATGAAAGAGTACCAGCAATCTGTGAACAGCTTTCCAGTTTTTGATATTCTTTGTTGCTAGACAAAGAAGAGTAGAACAAAATGTCCAGACAGTCTTCATACTTGATGAAATTCTTGAAAGCAATATTTCCAGCACCCTCCTTCTCAAACTCTTTGTAATGACTGATGCTGTCATCACAATCAGACTTGTTTTTGTCCACTATGTGAGAAAGATATCTTAGTCTGTCTTCTTTGGCAATTTTTTTTTGCAAATGGATCCAGGGTTCAGCCATGCAAGTGACCTTACAAGAGGACATCTAAGGTGAGGCTTTGCCAAAAGTTTCTCAATGATGGTGATGAACATTGTCTTTATTGCAATTCTGCATGCAAACTGATCTTTTGTTGACACATTTCCTTTTTGGGATAAATTTTGCATAGCCCTATCTACCAGAAATCTACACTCAACCTTTGCAGCATCCTTGTACATGTTTGGGTTTGACAAAACTCTTATGAATTCATTCATTTTGGAAAATGTAATTATCTTTTGCTCTTCCTTTGCAAATCTTAACAGTTTCATGATCATGCTAAAAATATCATCCACAAGGAAGGAAGCAATAGTTTATTGATATAAATTGATATTTTATCAGAAATGGATCAATGTCTTTCGAAACAGACACAAAAATCTGCAGTTTCATTGGAAATAAAACATCATTCTCATTTGACAGCACTGCAGAGAAGGACTTGGTCAGGACATTTTTCTGGTTTTTAATTAAATTCACAAATTTGATGACACCTAGCTAAATGTCTAGGAGTTGTTCACATGTTTGTACATTTTCCAGCCATCTATGGCAGAAATACAAAAGTAAAAAAAGGACAGAGTTGCCAGATTGAACTTTTAATATAAAGCCAAGCAATAAAAGTAGGAACCTCCACTAATTTGCAATACCTAAGATTTAAAATAAATTTTTATAAATGAAAAACTTTCTTGAAGCTTTCATTGAAAGCTAAAGGATTAAATTTACTATTTACAGTAAGCAAAATACTCTGGTTTATTTCAAACAGAAATTATATTGATTGAAATCAATTTTTTTGTTTTTTCTAAAATAGCTGATTAGAACCCTTTTTAGTTGTCTTTCATTGCAATGTAATTTGCTGTATTAAAATATTTTCAAAAATAAAATATACTTTTCTGAATATTTATTTGAGAAATATTAGCTGATTTAAAGTATAATTAATCTGATTTTAAAAAAATATCATTTACTTTAACTTTAAAATAACACCAAAATGCCTTTTTAAAACAACAGCAGTCGTGTTTTTAACCAACATTGCCATCTTTTACATAACTGCCAAGGTGATGACAGATTGTTATTCTACGGAGACTTTATCTGTAAAACGTAATTTAAGAAAATGATCTGAGTGCTTTTTTTCTATAATTTTTAAGTACTCAGTAATTTTTAAAATTTTGGAAAATATTTCCATAATCTAATTTTGGGAATGTTGACTTTAAATTTACTATAGTCATTGCTCTTATTTTCTGATAATGTCATGTATGGTCAACCATGCTTTCAAAAATGGGCACGTTACATAAGGTTTTATGTACATGAAAAAAGATTTTAATTTTTTTTTTTAAATCTTGGTGCAAAATGATTTGTATTAAGCTTTTCAATTTTTGATTAGTAAATATAGTTTTCACTTAATAACAATATCACTCAATGAGATTAAACTAATGTAAACTAATCTGATTCCGAGCTGCTATTCATTACTCCACGAGGCACGGTGAAATAATAGATAGCGGCTCAGATTGAGGAATTGGAGAGCCAAGTTCGAATTCCAGTTGAATCCATTACATTAACTTACGTGCTAATACCCTTGGAAAAGGTATGAATCCTCTTCTTCTCCCCCCAGATATGGGTAAATAGCAGGACAGATCACGTTCTATAGCCTTGGATGGCAACTGGTCTACTGCAGAAAGAAATGGCAACCTACTGTGGGAAAAAAATCTGCCTTGTCAACCATGTATCAAAAGATACATAATTGCCTAAACATGTATCCCGCATGGCACAAGTAGTGCTTCATATTTTTATGCTCAATATTTTTTAACTTAAATATCTGACTTACCTTTCTTCTTCGTCTTCCACTTAGTCCATGACACTGCAATACAAAAGAAAAATAATATATAAATTGCCATATGAATATTTATTACTTAGATCAGAGAAGAGAAAAAAAATTAGAAGTCAAAGGCAGAAGAGCCCATCAGTTGAAAACAAAAGATCAAAACAAAGATGGGGATACTACTCTGAATCAGTAATTCAGTATTTGATCCATGTGCTGACAAATGAGAAAAAGGAACATCCTACTTTATCATTAAGATGATTCTAAGAACACTTTTCAACAGACATGAATTAGTGGGAATTCAGTGTTAAAAATCAAAATATTTACATAAAAAATGTATAACTATTTTCAGTAATATTATTTTATTTCTAGTTTTATTCCAGCTTATTGTTGCTTTTTATCCTAAAATCTGGCTCTATACATTCTTCATTACTACTAGTTTTAGTTTTGTTATTTTTTTTTATCACAACACTCATTCAATACTTTTTATGATGACTATTATTTTATTATTTTTTAATTTATTTGCCATAAATTTTTGTAGTAAATTTAGTTATTTTCTACAGAAAAGAGTATAAAATGCATTTTAATAAAAAAATGTGTTTTTAATGCAAATTAATAACAATGAATTTCTACAAGTCATCTGTGATACACTTCTGTAGAAAAAGTATCAAACAAGTACTATAAACAAATATTGAAAAAAAAACTAATAGTTAATGATTTTTATTTAATGGAAAATGAGAAAACAAAATGGTAAATAAATATATACAAACACACAAAGAGACAGACACACACACAAACAAAATCTTTAAGGGATTTTAATTATACAAATGTGTTACTTATTCATCTGAAAAAGCAAAAAATACAATTATTTTAATAGTTAATATTTTTCTCACTTTAACAATCCAGGATTTTATTAAAAATTAATTTTATGGAATGACAAATATTTTTTTATAATATTATATGTACTTTATAAACTTATATTTAAGATTTAATCATAAAATTTAACTTAAGAGCATGAGATCGAATTAAAATATTATTTATGAAATACAAAAGATTACATACAGGGTTACTGCCAGGATTTTCATTTCTATTATGATCCCTTTCACACTGAAAAAAAAAAAAATTAATTATATGTAAAAACTTGAATGAGAATATTATTGAAAAAAAATTTTGACAACAGAATATTACATACTTGTCTGAAATGTTAGTACATGTATTGTAAGTATCTCCAATTTTTATGGCAGGAAATTTGAAACATGTATAAAGCTTAATTTTATGGTCATTTTTTGGTGCTAATCAAAAGCTGAAAGAATGGAAAAAATTTTAATATAAATATTATTTCTAGATTGTAAGCAGAATCAGAAATATTTCGTTTAAAAATGCTGTTTACTTTGACTAAACACTGTCACCATAAAAATATTGCACTTTTTGGGGTTGTAAAAACACTGATTTTAAAAATCTTCCGAAATTCATTCAATTATTGGATTTTAATGAAATACTTTGCATTTATGAAACAGAGAATATATATGTGTGTGTGTGTGTGTGTGTGTGTGTGTGTATTTAAAGCTGTCTTTTTTATATTTTACCAATTGCATATCAAGGTGGATCACATTGAGGTTTATACTTTTTAAAGATAAGTCCTTAAAAAAATCAATACTGAAAAGTTGAAAAATCAGAACCCAGAAAAAAATCAATATGGAGGCCTTAGTATGAAACACATGAAATAAAAATAAAATATGGCCTCTTTGAATATTTTTTATTTTTTCCATTAATATTCATATGTGCACCACTGTAGGATTTTGTTTTTAAAAAAACTATGTCCTTTAATAAATAAATAAATATACAAATATATTAGGAAAATATTGTCGCCAATTATTCTTAATATAATGTTAAAAAATATTACAAGGCTGTTATTTGGATATTATTAACTATTGGTATGCAAACTCACAATCATTTCTGCTTTTCAGTTGTGATCATTCTCACACAAGCTGCATCGTAGCTAAGACACACTGAAAGAAACTTTTTTTCCCATTTTAATTTAGTATAAGTTAACATAACTTATTACCAACATTATAGCTCCAATCACAACAGACACACTGCTTGTAATAAGTGCAAACAGGCCCTCAAGAGTCTAAGTCATTGTTAACTGAGGCACTGTATAGCCTCTAACAAGTTTAGATCTCGTGATTACTAGTGGCTCTGCAAGAGTATGTTATTAACACATTCTTGCAGAGCCACCAGGGTAAGTCTTCAATTTCTCCTCTCTTCAATCAATTGGAAGTGTTTTCACGTTATAAAACAGAATGCTTTGCTCACAAATTCTCTTCCAATTCTACTCTCAACTCATCAGGACTTCATTTCCCACTTAGAACTGAATCTCTACTGTGTAACATGCAAATATCTCCATCCATGGTTTCTGCTATCATCTTCCAACTTGACCCCCCCCCCCCAACAAAGCATACAGACCTGATGGCATCATTGTAATTGTCATTAAGAAATGTGTCTCAGAAATGGTCCTTGTCCTCCTCAAGTTCTACAATAGATGATTTGCTGCTTTTTGCCTTCTGGATTGTTAGAAATCCTCTTCTGTAGTTGGTTTTTAAGAATTCTGGAGAACTATCTGATCCTTCCAAGTATCGATCTCTTAGACTTCTCCCTCTTTTTTGACAAAGCACTAGAGGCTGTCATCTATTCTGAATTGGTTAAGCATCTCTTGCAGGGTCTTCTTTCAGACAACAATATAGTTTCACTTCTCTAAGTCAACTGTCAATGTACTGATGGTGATTGCTGAAAGAGTCTGTCATGCTTTAAATAAGAATGGTGAAGCTTAGGCTGTTGCTTTAAATATTTTGGAAGTGCTTGACAGGTGCTTTTATTTTACAGAAGACTACACAATTTCAAAATATGACCTAGGAGTAGATTATTTAAATAATGAATTGTATTTTCAAACTAATATAGTAGATAGTGTACCAACTTCTCATGGCTGTAAACCATTGAAACATTGTGATGAGATGGAGAGGTACTAAGAAGAGGAAAAAAGTCAAACAATTATGTCCTGACCCCAAAAAGAAGAGGTATTGAGCAAAATTTCATGAGAAAATTAGCTCAAGGAAGGTGTTGTAATGGAATGTCCCAAACTCCCTATCACCTATGTGGACTGACTATATCAGTAGATAGATATCGTGAACAGAGGCTATACCTGGGGACTTGCTTCAGGAATTACTAGTCTGCTACCCAATTCTGTCTTTCAGTAGTGTATTCTCTTTTACAATAAACATCTCTTTCTTTCATCTACGCGTGTTGCTGTTCCTTCACTCGAGTACTACCTTTGTTTGTAACCTCTTTAAGGATACAGCACATTGTGAACTTGTCTTTCATGTAAAACTCTTTTCCCAATTGCTGCAATACTTCATTTGCATGTAAGGTTAAGATTTATTTTTATTCTGAAAAGAAAATAGTTTGCTTCCTAAATTTTTCACTGTTAAAATTTTACTTATTTAAATATAATAATCATTTTCACTAAAAGTATGTTACTTGAGATCAAAAAATAGTAAAAGTATTTGAGTTTTTCTTACATTCTTTATAAGCAAACTTTCATGCGACAATGTTTTCCAGAATTAACTTTAAAGAAAAAAATATTGATTTTTATTACGAGTTACCATACTTACAAATGGAAGCAATTCAGTCTAGAGCTGTTGTCAGAAATTTGCATTGCAGTTGGTCAGATAGAAATATATATATCACCTCACCCACACAAATTGATTCTTGACTTGTACTAATTGAATGGAAGTCACTCATGTTATGAAAATACATTTTAAAATTTTGGATTTTTTTTTATAGTTAAATCGAGTAAAGATTATAGTATCTATTTTACATAAAATTACCTTGATGCTATGGTTATTTCATTTTTAATAGATTTTTATTTTTATTTGTTTACAGTATTGATTTTTTTGTTTATCAGATAATGACCATTATGATTTTTACTGATTCAAGGGAAAGTTTTGATTTTATAGCTACTATTCAACCTTAATTAAAAGGTGTTATTTTTCTTTGCAGTACCCAAATTTGTACTCATATATTTGTTGTGATGGTTAAGAAAAACCATAAGAACTCACTTTTTAAATTTTTAATCCATATTTTTCAACAAGATATAAGATTTTCCTTGGAGATATCTAATATATTGCAAAAACTAAGTGTTGATTTTATTTTCATGTTTGATTCAATCCTATAGCTTTCAAGTATAAGTTTACCTACTTGGTCTCTCCTGTTGACCTCAGTTAATGATACATTTATATAACTCAAATAAACACAAAGTTTTCTTTATTTTACAATATGCCAATGACAATACCTACTCTATCACAAATTGGTACCCGTGACAAAGCATCTAATACTAAATAAAATGTGTAATGTATAATTTTTATAAGTGATATAAGGTGTTTTATATTTTTAACTTAAATATCTGACTTACCATTCCTCTTTCTTTTCCAGTCAGTTCAGCACACTGAAATACAAAAGGAGAAAAAATTATAAAATGTTTTTTCTATTGCCAGATGAATATTTCTAAATATATAAAATTTAGAAGGCAGGAGAGCTCATCAGCTGAAACATGATGATCAAAATAACAAAGATTATGGTACTATTCTGAATGATTAGTTCAACATTTTATAAATGCATTGAGAGATGAGAAAAGAGAACAGCCCACTCTCTCACTGACATGGTTCTGTCAGCAGTTGTAAGCAGCTTTAGTTACTTGTGAAGAGTCTGAATGCAGTACACACACTTCTTTAAGAGATGTTTAATTATACAAATGTGTTAATTACTTACATTAAAAGGCAAAAAATAATTATTTGTAACAGTTTATATTTGTCTTTATTAAATAAGGAGTTAAAATTACACAAGCTGAATAATTCTGTTATGCAATGTTTACTACTATGAGGGCGTGCTGAAAAGTCCTTGTCCTGACACCCTTCCTAAACATGATAAAAAAGAACAGCCTGCTCCCTCCAAAATAAGGTTCTATCAGAATTGTAAGCAGTTGCGGTTACCAAAATGTGTAAATGCAATACATACATACACACACACACACACACACACACACACACACACACACACACACACTTTCATTATATTAATATGTTAATCATTTTATAAAGACAATATAATTACTCATAATACTTAATTTTCTTTATCAATAATTTTATAATTAACACTGTTTCATAACATCATCATAAAAATAAAAAATACTCACTGGATTCGATGTTTCTTCATACTAAATTTTAAAAAAAAATGATTATTAATTTTAGATGTTTATAAAATAAATTCAACAAGAGTTTCTTTTCTAAATAATAACAAAAAGCATAAGTAAGCCAATAAATAATATTGCACATGGAAATATCATTAAACCAACAAGGCCACTGTATTCTTTATTATATGTTTATTTACTTGTGTTTAAATGACTGCTTTGTTGAAAATGGATCAGACCAGATAAAATTGGTTAAAAAAGGTTTCTAGTTAATGATTGAAGTAATTTAAACTTAGACTATAATATATTTAAAGGACCTTACAAGTAAATGAATACATTCCACTTATAGAAGTCAATGATGAAGTACCAGACATGAAAAGTGGGGACTATTCGCTCTTGATCACTCCTTTTCTTGAGATGATTTTTTTTTTTTTTTTTTTACTTGCCAGGAAGAAAAAGTCAAGATGACTGGCAATAAGAATGTCCCTAGAGACAGAAACTTACCTTGTCATACAACTTAACTGAGGTTTATTCACATCCTGGGTATGATGATAAACTATATCCAACAGCAAGGCCTCTGATAATATGTTTTTGAAAAAATAATGTTGCCAGCTAAACGTTTTTAAAAAAATAATATCACTAGTTGTATGTTTTTGAAAAAATATTACCAGGTATACGTTTTTGAAAAAAAAAAAAAAAAAAAAAATAATGATATTACTCACAATACATTTTTGAAAAAAAAATATTACCAGCTATACGTTTTTGGAAAAATAGTATTACCAGCTATACATTTTTGGGAAAAAATATTAACAGAAATAGATTTTTGACAAAGCAAAAATATTACCAGGAAAAAAAAAAAAGGTTGTCGGCATTAAATGACCCATTGAGCTTGATATGCCGTAAAACAAAACAAACCAAACCAAAAGTTTTATTCAATCAAGATATTTTCATGTAACATTATATCTATCATTACAAGGGTAATAATAAGTGATCCATGTCTTTTTTTAATACAATTTATAATCTTGAAGCTGATGAATGGATTTTTAAACAGTACAATTCATTCCAAATTCTAACATCTTACCTCAAAGTAACTGAGCAATTTCCCAGAATCAAGAGATCTTTTCCAAAGAATACAGATAAACACTAGTGTAAAATTCTGAAAACTGAAAAAACTCTGAAAACCAAATTTTTCTTTTGTGGTCTGCACATTAAAATTTGCATTTGGTGCTAAGCCTGACACACTACAGCCCACATCTGCTGGACTTTATCAGGCCTTGTAGAGCCCAAATGTTATTATTTTGAGACATCTTTGACTCACCTCATGTTACACAATTGTGTTTCAGTGATTCTAATAGACATGTTTTTGCAGCTCATGAATATTTTCTTTATTTTTTAATGATTCTTTTTTTACCCAAGACTACACAGTTCCAGATTACCTTATGGATAACAAGCACCTTAATTGTCTCCTGTGATACCAAGATAACCATTCTGATATCTAAAAAAAATCCAGAAACTGTCTGGTTTCAACAGTTTGGTATACCTGCATTAATGTATGTGCTACTGAATTTCTGGAAACCAAATTTATCCATTTCTACAAATTTAATTCAGAAAGCATACAGCTATATCCAATATGTGGTTACACTAGCTTAAAAGCTGCCCTATCAGGCAGCATTGAAGCTAGCTCCTGCAAAGGACTTTTGATTGGGCCTTCATCACAATAGGTAGGGAGGAGTAGTTGTGATAGGCAACGATAAACTACAAAAGAACTCAAAATTGATCACTGATCTTAAGTATTGCATTAATATTTAAGCTTACCTTTTAAAAGTTCAATGATAATTTTTCTGTCGCCATTTAATTTAAAGACAATTTGGTGTACTTAGGTCCTTACTTTCCGTACAAGCAATTATTTTTATTTCATAGCTGACTTTCACTAGATTTTGCAAATAATTTTCATTATTCCAAAATTTGTTTCAAAGTTATAAAAATTGTTATCAGACAAAATAATTTGTCACAAAAATCACATAAAGAAAAAGAAAAAAAATCGAAAACAATTGCAGTAATGAAAACTTGGGAATCCAAATTAATTTCAGGTTTGCGGGTCCGGATCTGACCCAGAATGTTTTTAATTTGCTCACAGAGTCGGCCTGATTCCAAAATGGTATGGTATGTTGAGCTATGGCCTCTAGGAGTAAAGTTGAAAAAGTGTAACATATAGATGGTGTTGATGGGCATGTGCAACTGAAAGGACACTCTCTAGTGAGATCCCGCTGATTAAGCTTGCATAACATCTGATTCTTTACATGTCATGAAAGGCTTTTTAGTAAAACATCACATCAGCCAAGCCTGGAAGCTTCTGCTAAAGTCTAGATTTGGTTCCTTGCTATTTCAAGCTTTTCCCAAAGTTATAATCCTCATTGAAAAGGAAATCTCAGACTATGGATGAAATTAAGAAGAAAGTGACACTGCAGCTGGCGTCACTCCCAATCAGAACTGTAAACTGTTTGGAAAAGTAAAATAGATACTAGAAGAAATGTGTGAGATTCCAAAGAGAGCACTTTGAAAGGAATTCAGGCATCATTTCCCTAGGTAGACTATATTTTTTCATTAAAATGAAGTAGCTTGGTCATTTTTGGACAGAGTTTGTATGAAGATAAAGTAATTAATCTATAATCTAACAGTGAAAAAAAGCAATTAATTTTCATTGTAAATATTTATTTTTCAACAAAATCTTCTCTGTAAATGCATCTAATTCAGTTGTGAATGTTATTCATATGGACTGAATAATAAACAGTGAATATTTCAGACTAAAATTCAATTAGAAAATTTGTATCAGGCTGTAGATTTATTGATCCACTCTTATACAACTAGGAAGTCAAGAAAAACCAAACTGATCAAAAGGAAGTACTTACATCAGTTAAAAGTAATCTTCTTTCGCACTGAAAGGAAACAAAAGAAAAATAGACAAAAATGTTTAATTGTAGATGGAAAGGAAAAGTAATTTTGTCATATATCTGATCTGAATGAGTGATCATTTTCAAATGTGAAATAAATGAAGACATTTTTCTCCATAGCATTGTTTAGTGGAGTGCAGAATCATTCTATACCAAAATGATCATTAAAAAGTATTATTCCATGGTTAAAATATTCCTAAATCATCAAACTGGAAATGGCAGTGTAAAAATTATGGAGAGGAGTAACAGGAAAAATGAACCCAGTTATTGTTGATGGAATCATTACTGGCTAATCTTACCTATGAGATATTCTTGACTCCATTATTATCCCTATTGCATATACTAAAATTTAGAAACAAGTTAAAATTAAAGAGCAGAAGTTTACCCATAATAATCCCAATATCCAAAATTTATTGTCAGTGCAGCATTATTCAACATACATTATCAATACTATTCAATAGTATCTTTTTTTTCAGATGTTTATAATGGTAGTCACAAATATTGAAATTCTGGCAATTTTCAGACATTATTTACAACTGAGCATCAAAGCTGTTGAAGCTGCTTGTTAAATTCAATGAAACAATATTTGACAATATTTTCAAAAACTGGCTTTGAAGTGTTTCAGGGGTGGTGAGTTGGTCCTTGAAGTAAAGTCCACAATTGTTGATTATGATGCTTTAAAATGCTGGGTAGAGGAGAAACCAGTTATCACCAGGCAAAAACTTTTCAGAAAAGCTACAATCTTCAAGAGATACAATATGGACAGAATTACATAAAATTAAAAAATGTACAAGACCTCTTAAGAGGTTCAAAAACAAAAATACTTTTCATACAATATATTGCAATATAAAAATTTAGTTAACATTGGTTCAAGTATGACATTTTTTATATAAGAGAAAATAATTATTTTCTTTTCATTTAAAACCAGACAGAAATAAGGATTTTAACTGAAGCAATAAGAGATAACACTACAAAGAAAGTGACAAGTACATTAGACTAAATAAAACCAATGTTATGTAACCCTTTTTCAGGGTTACATAACCAGCTCATGCTTCAAAGTTCCATTGTTATTCAATTTATATTTACAGCTATCCCATGATTTAAAGTTCTCTGGCTACACCAAGATTTCATTGTTATTCAATGATTTGAGTCTTCATTGCTATCCCACAATGCTTGTCTTAGAAGGAAAACTTTCAAACAGATTGGGTGTACATGTACCATGAAGCCTGAGAAGGATATTCTTTGTATTAAAACTTAGGTCCTTCACTATTACTGATCCTTCACAAGCCACTAGATCCTGGAAGGGATGTCAAAAGAGTGGGCTGGGACCTGTGCCACACCTTATTTACCTAAAAAATCCACTGATGCACATGTTTCTTGAAATGAACATCATCATCCCTTGGAGATGGAGAATCACCCATCATTCACAGTTTCATTGCTATTCATGTTTTTAAAAAGATATTTTAAAAGGAAATACTTACAAGTACCCTCTCTCTGCCTATAAAACCAGCACACTGGAAAGAATTTCAAATAAAAATGAAGAAGCTTTTTAAAAAATCTCACAGGTATTTCTTAAAAATTAACCAAGCATTAAAAAGCGAAAGTAAAAAGAAATAACTGAAAAGAATTGAGAGTTGTGCAACCATTACAATATTTATTTTATTTTATTTATCAACATTTTTATTATCAGCAATTTATTAAATTATTACTTGTTTTATTACTTTATTATTATTTGTTATTCTAAATTAAATGTCTTTTTTATTGCCAACATTTATTTTATTAAAATATTTTTTACTATAAATTAGAAGTGACGTTTTTAACATGTTTTATTAAAATGTCATTTTCAAACAATCTGTACTTATGAAATCAGTATGTCAAACTGTAAGAATTTTTTTTTGTTTCAATTATAATTTAATTAAATATTAGTTGTCAATTTGACATTTTAATGATTTATTCTTTATTGAAAAGGTATGTTTACTTACTGGATCTTCCTCTTCGTTATATTCCTAATGTTAAGAGAAAAAAATAAGTACAAAAGTGAAAAGATTTAAAAGGTAAAAAAAATTGGACTGAAAATATATAAAAAAAGAACACATTAAAGGAAATAGATAAAAAAGGTAAGAAAAGGTAATTAACAGTTATTTTTTTAAATCAATAAAAATGAAATTAACAATTTTAAAATATTACATTAATTTTTTTAAGTCATTAAAAAATGGAGAGTGACTCATTGTGCATTCTTAGCATAACATTTTTGGCTGATATGAAGTGGAAAGATTATATTGAATCAATTGCTAGGTCTGCTGTTAAGAAAGACTGTTCACTGTTTTGTGCTAGACAATTTTTCTCTCCAGAATTTATCTTATATATCTATAAGTCTACCATTTGTACAAGCTTTGTATATTGCTGCCACATATGGTCTAGTGATCTTGCCATATGTTTAGAGATTCTTGATAAGAGCCAGAGCAGAATCAGCAATATGACCTGGTATCCCAGCGTCATAATGTAGCTTCCCTGTGCCTTTTTTTATAATTTCATGGTAATTGTTTAGATAAACTTTTCACTATGGTACATAAACTTTATAAATTTAAGTGCAGTACTAGATTGGCAACAAGGTCTCATCAATTTATAGCTGAATTGACTAGATGTAACTGTAAGTTCTATGTTTCTTTTCTTGCACTTGTGGAACTCTCTTCTAGTTTCTTGCTTCCTTGTCAACTTTGACCTTCAAAAATCTAAGTATATGTAACTCAATGTATTTATAAGGAATGCAATGATTGCATTTATGTCAGAATACTTACATTTTCATCTGGTGCAGTCTCCTGAAAAATAAAAATATTTTAAATACAATCAGCCAATAATGATGCATATGTCAATGTTTTAGCATTAAAACAATTCAAACATTTAATTTTATCAACATTAAAAGGAAAAAAAATTGTTTAATACTCCTTTAATCATTCATCAATTTTGCATCGTTTATGTGCCATGTCCCTTCAGGACGTGGGTGATCCTTCCTCTCCACTATTTCCTGTCTCTTATTGTTTTGAGTAACTATTGACACTTTACTATCTCTCTTTGTCTTTGTTTAATTCCCACATTGGTACAGTGTCCTAACATTTCACGTCCCAAATATGATCTTAATTTTGTTGCAAACAGTCACTGGATGACAGCCATGTGACACCTGTTGCACATGTCTTTCTCTCTCGACTTGATGAGGAATCAGTTCCAAAGAGCTGACTCCCTTCATGTTGTTTTCTGTTATTTCTGAGTTGTGTATTGCTAGGATTGTTTTGGAGAAGAATAATCGAGTGATTTTTCCACAATGACTTTGACAAAACTAGCTCTAGTTAGTTGACTGTTGACTAATTCTGTCCACCTTTTCTAAGTAATTTACTCAGCTTAATCTGCCATAAGACTACAATTGTGGGGTACCCTATGACAATCAAGCCCATTACATAGAAATAATGGTCTGTGAGTAGTCTGCTAACCATTGAACAATGGTGAAATATTCCTTATGTATTTATCAAACTTAACTTAGCCTGATATTAGGCCATAATGAGGTACCCAATGAGGATCAGACTCACTACATATAACATGGCTAGACTAATTTGTTAACCATTACCTCATGGCAAGGTCTTCAATAGGTATTTCCTAAACTTACCACTAAAATAGTATGCAAACGTCTCAAGATCAGCAGGGCTTGCCATGACAGTCTTGGATAGGCATGAAAATGAGCAAATCCATAAGAGAGCCTCAGTACAGTATGAAAAAGAGAGCTGGTTGCCAACTCACCTCTGGTGTCTCCTTAGTTTGCCAACCTATAAAATTGTGATGATAATGCTTGTATGTAAAAAGAGTGAGTACATCTTACTTTTGTATCCAATGCAATCAAATATTGAGATCTCATAGTTTTGTATGCAAAATGTATAAATATATTCTGATCTCAGACCATGAATATATTTTTCATGTCCAGTACACAATCTTTTGCAGTTTTAATTTTCATATATTGTTGTCCTTTTTTTTCTTTTCTTTTTTTTTTTTACTATGGATGAATGGTATGAAATAATCTGTTTTCAGTTTGTGCAAGATGATTTTTGAAACCAGTATAAATTCTGGACTTGAAATATTTTTGACCACTTAACAGAGATTAAAGGTGAGGGTTTCTACTACAAAAAAAAAAATCACCTGATGTGTAAGGGAGAGGGCTATTTGTAAGAAGTAACTGGGCTCAATTTTAAGTAATTATGTTGCAAGCTATTGTAGCCAAACAAAAAAAACAAAACATGTACACTGGTTAGTCATTTATGAAAGAAAAACTTTTAGGGTGAGACCAATGCACATAGCAGTTAATTCAATGATACAGGGAAACAAAACAGACAAATTATTGCTTGTGTATTATGCAAACACCCTATTTTACTCATGCTTTCAATATATAAAGTTGATGTTAAACTTTTCAGCATTTTTTGACAAAATCTTTTATTCGTATAAATTAATAGCATCATCAATCTGTCCTCAAAGTATTTTCCCTGGCTTTCAACAACCTTATACAAAATTTCACCTAAAATTTCACATCTATCATATTTAGATTGTTATTAGATTATTATTTCTTTTGATGAAATCATTTATTCATAAGAATTCATAGCATAATTATTCAGTTTATTCAGAGTATTTCCACTCATTTTCTATGATTTATATCACCTTTCAGCTAAACTGTGTGTTGTATCTTTAAAGAAAGTTACAAACAGACAAAGGTAGTACTCAAGTGAAAGGAACAGCAACATGGGTGTAGATGAAAGAAAGAGAATTGGTTAGCAAGCTAGTAATTCCTGAAGCTAGTCCACCAGGTATATCCTGTGCTCACTATATAGTCAGTCCACATATATGATAGGGAGTGTGGGACATTCCATTACAACACTGTGTATTTTATCATAAAAGAGAAATTGTTTAACTTCAATCAATTCTCTAATTAATTATTCAATATATTGAAATTCAAAAGAACTGATTACCAAAGAATGCTAAATTAAACAAGTGATAGTCTGAAAATGACAGGTTTAAATAATAATTTATCTCATTTGTCCAGCATTTGATATATAAAAAATATTCTCTGAATCCCACTAAACACAGAGAAGAAATTTTCCCAAGTGTCTTGTGTTTAGGTTGCAATATTGAAAATTGTTCAGGATGTAGCCTTGATTTTCTTTTTGGATTTTTGTAATAAATCAGTTTTTCATTGCCAGTGACAATCTTTTTCCCCAGCAGATTCTCTTTAGGTTGAAATGTTGAAGGCTATCCAGGATCTAAACACTGATTTCTTTCTTTTGATTCTTGTAATAAATCAATTTTTCATTGCCAGCATTGATCTTTTTATCTCATTAGTGTAATAAATTAATAAGTCCATTTTTATTCACCATTGGTATTATGCCCAAACTTTACTTTTTTCTGTGTTGAGCAATAAGAGAAAGGTCAGTGATTACACACTAACATATGTTCCTTTCTGTAATTTTATGGGGAATCCATTTTACTAGATTCTGAATTTTTCAGAAGTCTTGTAAATGACATATGTTAGTTACTTGGTTGCACAAACAATAAAGATAAGTAAACTTCAAAGACTCACTATTAAGTTTTCATTAACATTATGCCACTTTTGGCAGTGGAAACTTTGGCACCATCTTAATAAAATTTATTGCATTTTACATAAATATACTAGTTTGTATTATTTATTATCTTTTTAATAGATCAATCATGATTTTTAAATCCAAATTTATTTCAGAATGACCATAATATAATCAATAATGTGCTATAAAAAGGTATGCTGCCTTCAAAGGTCAAGGTATGCTGCCTTCAAAGGTCAAGGAGTCATATTTTGATGCTCAATAAATGAGGTTTTGTATCAAATTTGACATAGTTAACTTTTCATGTGGCCAGAGGAGAGACATTTGAATGAATGGACATTTCACAAACAATATTCTAAATCTACAATTTGCCAACAAATATTTGGTTGAATGGACTTGTAACCAAGTGAACACATCATCTTTTTTATTTTGTTCTTAATTTCTTCTTTGCAATGTAACTGCTTTCTAATGATAAAAAATACAAAAAAAAAGATATTATTAGAGTGGCAAGTCCCACGTTATTCAGTGACAATAAATTTCAATCTGCCATTTTGTTTCAATGGCATAAAAATACCAGAAAAACAGACTTGTGCATAAACAGTAAAATATACAAATATATAGCCTATTTATACAGGCATCTTTATTTTTTTGTGCTACAGCGATTTACAAGTGTGTCCCTCAGAGTCCAATCAATGGTGTGTTGGCAAAAACTGCAAAATAATTTATTGCCATCATGATAAAAATCATCATGGAAAGCTGGCTTTTCAGCTCTATATTTTGCCGAAAGTGTGCCCTAACCAAGTTTTCTAGCTTTTTATTTACTCATTGTGAAAGATAATCAAACCAGCATTTAAAAATCTAATTTAATTATGAAACAAACAACTTTTATTTTTATTACCCTTGATGGCACATGCCATGCTATTCATATGCTAATATTACACGTGGGTATTTGCCCTGCAGTGACCAACAGTGACCAGTTTGGCCAGGTTAACATCATGAATTAGGTTATTGATCCATGTTATTTATAGAATATGTTGCAGCAATACAGGTTGTAGCATTTGTGCACAAGTGACTGACTTTGCTGTGTACTGCAAATTTATGCAAAATAATGATTCTGTTGAGTTTCAACTCAGGAATTTTACATTTTACTGTTGGAATATTTTATTTTTTAATAGCAAAAATCTCATTTTCCATGTTTTCTATTTTTTCCATTATTTCTGTGTTTTTTTTTTCCATTTTCCATTTCATGTAGAACTTGCCACTCTAGATTACATGCAAGAAAATTCTGTTCTGTTATAGGAATGGAGATTTCATCATCTGCTGCTACAAAGAAACTTTAAAAGCTTATAAAAGATCATATGGCCATAGATTTAATTCAAAGATTTTATATGTGGGGGTGAAGTTTATACATATATATTGCATATATTTGGTGTGTGTACTATTTATTCAAGTGTTTATCAACTTGGTTAAATTTCCATTCAGCTCAATGTCTGCCAGTGGAATGTCTTTTGGCAAAGTGATTGCAAGCCAAATAATGTTTCAAAATTGCACTGTTATTGCTGTAACTAAACAGTGAGGACTTAATCACAAAATGAAGTTTCTAATTTTCTGTCAATTCATGTGGAACCCAACAAACATCAAGGCATGTGTAGAGAGGTGGCGGTTGACCATGTCTTAAAAGCTGTACGCTGGGTACTTGGCTTTGTTTGTTTATATAGCATGCTTGTACATTGAGGAAGTAATAAATAAAGTATATTTAAATCATCATTTAATGAGAAATGTAAGATTGGTTACTCACTGGCTCTATACGATAATCATCTGGACGAGCAGGAAGATCGATTTCTCCATTTGATTCACTCTGGAAAATTTAAAAGATTATTAAAGATTATAAGTTGTGTGGTTTAACGATAGAGGTATATATAGATAGAAACACACTGTCATAGATATTAGGACTTGTATATTGCAATCTAGTTTTCTAAGTAAAAATCATGAATATGTTTTATTGCACAATAATGTGATTTCCTGTATAGTACAATCCTCTATTTTTGTATATATTAAACAGATAGAAACACACTGTCATAGATATTAGGACTTGTATATTGCAATCTAGTTTTCTAAGTAAAAATCATGAATATGTTTTATTGCACAATAATGTGATTTCCTGTATAGTACAATCCTCTATTTTTGTATATATTAAACATGTATACAAAAGTTCCCAGCTCTTGATTTCTTAAAACTAAAGAATAAATACAAATTGGTTTTTCCCTTGAATGTTTTGCACCCACCTAATAAAAATAATGAATATATTCTATTTTCTCAGTGTATGTATGTATTTTTTTTTTTTTTTTTTTTTTAATCATATCACCCCGAGCAAGGCCGGAGGCCACTATCATGCAAGGGGTTAAAGAAGGGTTGGAGGAAGAGCAGATAGGAGTGGCAAGGGAGGGGATGTGGAGAAAGAGAAAGACAGTGGGTCGATCAAGGCAAGGGGGTCACAAAAGATCCGGAGCGAGAGCAGATAGGAATGAAAAATGAAAGGATGTGGAGAAGGGAAGTGGATAGATCAAGGCAACTGGAGATGTCGATTGACGCTACACTTAAACTGTTGGAGATTGTATTTGTCAGGGAAACAGTAATAAGGAAGGGAGTTCCATAGGCGAGATGTGCGAGACATGAAGCTATTGGAGTAGAAGAGACGTCTACATCTAACAGTTTCCACGGTGTAGGGGTGGGAGCAGGATGCCAGCCTGGTGGGGCGTTTAAATTCACAAGGCCTGGGGACAAGCGAACGCAACTCCTCAGAGCAATTACCGTGGAAGTAATGTGAGAGAGCGACTGCAGACGAGATGACAGATCAGGGCCAATCACGTTGCCTATCCGTCTCTGGATTTTATCAAGAACCCCGAGGCAAACAGCAGGGGCCCCAGACCATATATGGCAGCAATACTCCATGCAAGGGCGAATGGTCGATTTATAGACTTGAAGGATCAATTCCGGGGAGAAAAATTTCCTGGCACGGCACAGAGAACCAACTTTCTTTGCGGTGGCTGATGCAACTGACTCGATGTATTTGTTCCATCTCAGATCAGCAGACAGCGTGAGACAGAGCAGCCGCAGAGAGGAGCTCTCGAGAAGTTGATCATCAGACATTCTAATGGGATGCAGGGATGGATCCTTGTGGTGGTTGATAGAGAGCAGTTTTATTTTAGAGGCGTTAAAGTTAACCATACATTTCTCACCCCAGATCACAACCAATTGGAGGTCATTTTCAATTTGAGCTGCCAGGTTAGCTTTGTCCGCCTCACTAGATTTGTGTTTGAGGCAGGAGTAAATAGTGGTGTCATCAGCGTAGATGCCGACTTGGGAGTCTATGGCATCAGGAAGGTCGTTTATAAATATGAGGAACAGAGTAGGGCCTAGGATGGAGCCTTGAGGAACACCTGCGTTAGCGGGATAGGATCTGGAGATGAATCCACTAAGAACAACCTTCAAATCCCGGTTTGACAGGAATGATTGTATTAGGTCAAATAATCGACCTGTGATACCATAACCCTGGAGCTTACGGAGAAGGCCGGCATGCCAGACTATTGAATGCTTTGGAGATGTCAAGGGCCACGGCACGAGCTTCACCGTTGTTATGGATAGCTTGGTAGACAAATTCAGTGATGGCCGTAAGCACATCGGCAGTAGATCGGGCAAAGCAGAAACCATACTGCTTGTCTGAGAGCAGATCGTGGGATATCAGGTGATTAATCACTTCGGCGTAGATAATAGCCTCGAAATAGCATTTATATTTACACGCAAATAAAAATACATTCAAACATACATCTATAGATATACATAAACAAATATATATGTGTGTGAATGTTTGCAAGATGAATTAAAAACAATGTTTGGTAAAACAGCCTGTGTTTTAAATAAAATTGTACAAAAAATGCTGTCAAATTGTGCATACTGTAGCAATAATCAGATATCAAACTTTTTCAAAGATTTTATATTGAAATATTAAAAAAGGGGTGTTTCTTTTTTAAATTGAAAGAAAAACTATAATTACTTTCTTAGCTACCCACAACTCACACTAAAATAATGCAAAAATCAATTGTTACATTCAGACATAATGAAGAATGATTTTTCTGATTGTTTTTTTGTCTATAAAAATATACACACTCATTGTTGGGTAATAAGTGAGTAATGAGAAAATCCATTATTATTGAGGTGCTACTCAAAGTGAGCAAGTGCTTTGCTACCATAAAATTGGAACTTAAAAAATTACATGTTTAAAATGTTCAATATTTACAAGAGATGACCACATCTGTAGACAATGAAAACGTAGACCACCATTACAATAAATAGAGATATCATGGACCGGGTGTGGTTACAATTACTATTGTGTTAACCCAGACATTAAAGTAGAGTGTCACATGCCTCAAGACGAATTAGCACTTTTTTTTTTTAGCAGCTCTATGCAGTCATGTATTAAATGATAAGTAATCAATAATCTTTCCGTTTCTTTATTGTTAATGTATTTTAATTGCATTTGGTAATTAAATACTTTATTATTTCACATTGAAGTCTTCCTGTTATTACTTGCATTATGAATGTGTGATGGATTACAAAATTTATATAAAATGAATGATGTTTATATCCTTTTTTAATACTGAGTCTATTCATGACATGGCTGATCATTACTCTCAACAGATTCCTTTTCTTTATTGTCTGAGAATAGATGCACTCTTGGAAAAGCTAGTGAAGCATTTTCCTATTGCGTTCTCCATAGTTTAGAATTTTTCTGGTTGCTAACCAAGGCTAGAGAACTCAGTCTGCTTTACTATTTAACCTATAGCTGGGAGGGTGAAGAGATGGATTCATACATTTCCCAAAAGTATTAGTGTGAAAGTGAATGCAACAGATTAGGCCAGGATTTGAACTCAGTTTACCAATTCCACTTTCCATGCCAATATCCATTATACTACCCACGCATCCTACTTACATATATTTAACAATTTTAAATTTCAGCATTCCAATATCTTCAGCCTTTCCTATTGTTGCATAATTAGAACCAATACTTGTGTTTTTATATCTCTCCCTACCCTTCCTACATATATAATTCCATCAACAAAAACATTACTTTAGTTTTATGAAATCCTTCTTTCAAAAAAAATGTTACACAGAATTTTTTCCACTTTGTCATTTATTTGCCTAAAATAAATACATCTAAATATATTTTTCAGTTTCTTCTCTAAAACAATAAATAAATAAATTAATATATATTCAAAAATATCTATGAATTTTTTACAAGTGCTAACTCCAAAAGTAATGCCTTCTATTTTATTAAGAAGTCAGAGGTGGTAATATAGCAGAATAGGTTGAACCTTCCTACCAATAATCCATATTTATTTACCTTGATACAGAGAGCAACTGAGCAGCAATCTAGCAAAATTACATCTAGCACAGTTGAAATGGCAACTAGATGTAACTGTAAGTTCTATGCTAACAGTTTCTTCTTCTCTTGCACTTCTCGCTTATGAAACTCTTTTCCAGCTTCTTGCTTTCTTTTCAACTTTGATCTTCAAAGATTTAAATGCAATGTAAATTGTTATCTTTTGTCTTCTTAATTCCTGTACTTTTATTACTCTAATTTTTTAAGAGCATTTTTGCTCAAATTCTTTCAGTAACCTCACTTGCATCTTAGTGGCTTTATTGCCTTGCTTGGGATGAAAAAATTAAAAAGAAAAAAATTATTTGAATTTGCAAACAAAAGTTTTGGATGATCTGACACTTATTAAATCAATAACCAATAAGTTACAACCACCAAATTCTACTGTGGTCACAATTTTATTGAACCATTTTTTAATCATTTCAACCCAAGCAAGGCAATAAATACTCTAAGATACAAGGGGTTACTGAATGCAATAAAAAAAAAAAAAAACACTATTAAGGAAATAAAAAGAACAGAAATTAAGAGACAGAAAGATAACACTTAACAATGCATTTAAATTTTTGAAGATCAAAGTTTAGTGGAAAGCAAGAAGCTGAAAGCGTTCCAAAATTGTGAAGTTTGATAGAAGAAACTGTTAGCACTGTTCAACAGTAAAATGATGAGACCTTTTAACCTAAAGAGTGGCATATTTATCTAATTTGTATCCATAAAGGAGGTATGTAATTCCATTACAAAATAAACAAGCAAACATCAGATAAAATAATTCTAGCCCATTCAGTTGATCACACTATTAGCACAATGCTGGCCAGAAATAATCTCTTTTGAAGATGGAGTGGTGTTCTTTTTTTTAATAGAGCACAATCTTATTGACCAAGTAGAAATAATGAATAGTAGATATCATACTAGTAGCACCAAATAAATTGTGTTTTAAATCAATTTTAGCCGATTTTAATCATTTTTTTTTTTTTCAGATATCCTTTTTTTAACCAAAACAAATTGGGTGAGAAGTGTAGGGTAATTTGTTTTTTAAGCCCTGAGCTAAGTATCTAATAAAAATTTCTGGAATCGGTGTATTTAGGTGTAAATGTACATGCTTAATTTGAAAATAACAAAGAAATTTTGAGAAACTCTACCGTTTTGGAGTTATCCACAATAAAAGTTCGGACTCAGTCATGTTCATCCGTCTGCCATTACTGGCCTTGTTTAACTACATTCACTACAGAACATTTTACACGTGGAAGCTTAATTAATGGCCTTTTACTGCTCTTAACTGATCTTACTCGTCTAAATTGCTGCGCACTTAAATTGTGTAGAAAAGAAATGACAGGTGTTATTTTTTTTATAGTGAACCCTTTTTTCTATGTAGAACTGTTGCTTTTTTTATAGTAAATCTTTTTTGGTAAATTTGCTTTTTAACACCCAGATGCCCATGCACTAAAATATGTGTAAAATTTACACAGAATTATGACGATTTTGGAAAATTTTAAGAGATATTTAGTGCATGGGCGTTTGGGTGTTAAAAAGTAAATTTACCAAAAATCAAGTTCAGCATGTACATTTACAGTGTAAATGTACATGCTGAACTCAAATTAACAATTAAATTATGAAGAAACCTACCATTTTTGGGAGTTATCGACAAGAAAAGATCGGACTTCTTGTTGGTCATTCATCCCCTATTACTGCCATAATGTTCACTGATTCACTGCGTAGTACTTCCGTTGACAAAAGCATAAATTTTGGCCTATTTACTTATTTTACAGCTATATCTCTTTTTGAAATCACTATGTATTATCGTAAAATAATTTTTTTTGATAAGTGTAGTTTTATTTATAACAGTAAACAAAAACAAATTCAATAATCCAATAAAACCTTTTTTTCTGTGTAGAATAGCAATGACAAATTAAAAGAACAAATTTAATAATACAATAAAGCATTTTTTATATTTTAAAATTGAAAATAAAATAAACAATAATCAATGTGCAAACTTGGTAAAGTTGAAACAAAATAAGGGTTGATTGTATTATTTAATTTTTTTTTAATTTATGCCTTTATGACAGAAAGAAAACCCCACCCCTAACCTTAACCCGGTTTATTGTCTTATTTAATGTTTTTTTTTTAAATTTGTCCCCATTCCTACATAGTAAAGAACCCTAACCAAACCCATCATAACCCTAACACCTAACTCTAAACTTAACCCATAAATATAACATGATTATATACAAAATAAAAAAAATGTTAGAAACAAAATAAGGGTTTATTTTATTGTATTATTATGTTTTTTTTAAATTTGTCCGCTTTTAATTTTATTATATTATTTCAGTTGTTCTTTTAATTTCTCATTGCTATACTACATGGAAAAAAGGGGTAAATATTCATTTTAACACCTGAGTGCTAATATCCCTTCAAATTTTTCCAAAATAGTCTTATTTCCGTGCAAATGTATATGCTGAACTCAAATCAACAATTAGATATTGAAGAAACCTACCTTTTTGGATGTTAACGACCCAAAAAAAATCAGACTTTTTCCTGGTCTTTCGTCAGCCATTAACGGCTTATTGATAAGTAATTCAGTGCTGACAATTTCCTGCGTAGTTATAAAATTTGAGCCTATTACTTCCATAAACAGGAAGTCCTTCAAGAAATTAGTACGCGCTTCCGTAAAGAAGCAATTATTTAATTTAATGTTTTTTTATTTTTCTTCAGGGTTAGGAGGAAAGGTTAGGGGAGGGGTTTTCTTTCTGTTTAATTTAATGTTTTTTATTTTTCTTTAGGGTTAGGAGGAAAGGTTAGGGGAGGGGTTTTCTTTCTGTTTAATAATTTTTTTAATTTTTCTTCAGGGTTAGGAGTAAAGGTTGGGGAGGGGTTTTCTTTCTGTTTATTTTAATGGTATTTTTTTTTTTCTTTAGGGTTAGGAGTAAAGGTTACGTGAGGGGTTTTCTTTCTGTTTTTAAAAACTAATGAAATAAATAATAGAATCAACCCTTCTACTTTACCAAGTTTGTGCATTAATTTTTGTATTATTTTTATTATAAAAGAATTTATAGAAGAAAGTTTAACTTTCAAATATATAAAAATTTTATATATTTGAAAGTTAAACTTTCTTCTTAAAAATAAAATTATTTTGTTATTCTTTTATTTGTCGATGTTTACATATATTTGAATGAAAGTTAACTTTCTTCTTAAGTACAAAAAATAAATAAATAAATAAATCGCTTTTCGGAAGCGTGTGTGTACTAATTTCTGAAAGAAAATAGTGCAGCAGTGAATGACGCTCGGGTGTTAAAGGGAAAATTTACCAAAACAAGTTCTATTCATTGTATTATTTAATTTGTTTTTTGTTATAAATAAAACTACACTTACCAAAAAAAAAAATTACATTTCTTTACGGTAGTGCGTAGTGATTTTTTGCACCGAAAGTCTGTAAAAGAAGTAAATAGGCCCAAATTTCTGCTTTCGCCGATATATGTATCCCGCACTGTATTACTGAACATTATGGCAGTAATGGAGGACGAATGACCAACAAGAAGTCCGATTTTTTCTTGTCGGTAACTCCCCAAAACGGCAGGTTTCTTCATAATTTAATTGTTAATTCGAGTTCAGCATGTACATTTATACACGGAATTGTGACGATTTGGGAAAATTATAAGATATTTAGCACCCGGGCGTTTAGGCGTTAAAAAGCAAATTTACCGCTTTTTTTTAATTAAAAATAAAACAAATTAAATTACAATAAAGTTGTTTTTTTTTAATTAAAAATAAAACAAACAATAATTAATGCGCATAATTGCAAAGAGCATGATTATTTACATTTTACAAAAGAAAAATGCTAGAAAGAAAGGAAATAGTTAAAAAGCGCACACTTTGCACAAAATTTGCGCATTTATTTCCTTCCCACCATTTTTTTTATTTTGTAAATTTATTTTATTTTGTAAATAATCACCCCCTTTACAAAGTTCGCGCATTAATTATTTATTTCCTTTCTAGCATTTTTTTTTTATTTTGTAATTTTATTTTGTAGTAAATTTCCAGCCTAACCCAAACAGTACACTGTGGTTGTGAAGAAATTTATAGTTTTTTTAAAAACCTAAATTTAAATTAAAAAATAAATTCTCAATTGACAATTATTCAAGTTTTACCCGTGTACGATCTTAAATTAGTAAATTTAAATTATAAATAAATACATTAAAGACACAGGACTATACTGCCGATTTTATTCTCGGCTTCTTCACAGAAAAGTTAAAAAAAATATAACTGAATGAATCAGACGATCTTATTCTTAAACTATGGAAAGTTCACAAATAAAATCTTTAACACAAAAAACAATTTCATGCATATTGTTCCATATGCTAAAAAAATACAGCAACAAACAAAAAAAAAAGATTTTTACTACTTACATAAATAATTTTGTTTTGTCAGTCTAAAAACTTTAGTTTAGACTCTAAAGAAAGTATTATTCTTTAAACTGACAGCTTAAACATCTTTTTTCTTTGACTTTTCTTTTTTCTTTCACTTTTTTTTACCGACAAAAAAAAAACTTGTAAATAAATTCTTTTCTTTTCTTCTACAAGGGATAATTTCTTCAGATATATTTCTTTTTCTTCTTCAGAAATTCTTTTTCTCTTTCTTTGGAACTGAAAGGGGAAAATAAAACCCAACGCCTAACCTAGGCTAAGATCAAATTTTAAAATAAATTAAATATCTAAAATATTTTAAAATCTTATTTTAAATAGAGAACGAGAATGGGACAGCCTTCCCCACATCGAACGACTCTGTCAAAAAAAAACAAAAAAAAAAACGTTGACTCTCAGAGTCAACAATACAAACAAATCAAAGGCAATAATTCCTCTTCTTGGGAATAAAAACCCCTTTTCAAAAAAAATGTCTCTTAGACAAAGTTAAAACAAATCTCAAAAAGCCGCAAAGTACCTTTGTTATCTTTAACAAACATCTACATTTGCGTCAATACCTCAATAGGCTTTCCTTTATAAGTCAAATCAAAATAAAATATAACTTTTCTCAAGTTATATATTTAAACAAATTTATAACTTTTCTCAAGTTATATATTTAAACAAATTTATAACTTTTTTCAAGTTATAGTAAAATTTTAGCTTCGGAATTCTACCGAAGCTAATAAAAAAATCTTTTCTACAGAGTCGCCCGAAACGAAAAATTCACAATCCCTTTTTTTTCTCGTCCCTAAATAAAACCAGATATTACTAATTATAAAGTTAAAATCTATAATGAAAATAATTCGACACTATAAGTCGAACATTCAAAGTAACATGCTATTTTACGTGGCAAACTAAGTCAGTTTACCACGGACCCAGAAAACAAAAAGCATCTTCTTAAATCGACGAAGAAAATATTTCTGACTGAGGATAAAAAAATCCTAAAGGAGTTTTCGTCTGCAGCTTCCAATTCCCACAAAAAGAGCGGCAACAAAAAATTGTCGTCTGTTTTGCAATCAGACGAGATCATCCAAAATATCAATACATCATCTAATATTTTATTACTGAAGTTATTGAAAAGATGTCTTCTCACTCTCTATTAACATTCTAAATTTTTGTAAATAAAAATTTTCAAAGTTGACTGGAATCATTTTTTTATGTTTTGCCGTGATGTGTGCCATGTTGAGCATTTCATCAACCATGATCAGAGTTAAAGAAAAACAGGAAAAAGTTTTAAAATGCGTGTTTGATGTTATGGACATGATGCACAGGAAATAAGGAATAGGAAAAAGTAATTAGAGAAATAAAATAATCGCAGGAAAAAATTGTCGGAGAGGGGGAGGTGCAAAAGTGTAGGGCTAAAATTAAAAATTATTTAAAACGTTAACTTAACTTTTTTTTTTAAGATTTGACTTTAAAATGGATGCCTTGATGAATCAGTGAAGTCGATCGGAATTTACTGTAATTGAGGTAAAATGAAACCAAACGACCTACCCTATTTAATCTTCACTGAAAAATTACTTTCCTGATGATAATTAGACGATGTATTTTTTTTTCTCCATTGTACAATTGTTACCATTCATTGATATTTGATAACCATGTAAATTTTATATTATTTACCAAATGGAATCATGTTTCGGTATGTGACAATATATTAAGAAATTTTATAAGTTGAATTCTGGAAGATGATATGCAAATTTTCCTTGGTCGCTATTTCATAAGATTGTTTTCTGTCAATTGTTGCGTGACTTTTGGGACACCTTGGAGTTGCAGCGTTTCTTTTTCTTTTCTGTTTTTTTGGGGGGATAGTTATCTCCCTTGCATAGATGCAAGGGAGATAACTATAATTGATAAGAAAAAGGTTTTTATCAGTTATTTCCTCTTTATAAAGGCTAATGTTAAGAAATTACCGAACAAGTGAATAATTTTATTAAAAAAATAACTTATCAAAAAATCTGAAATCAAATTTGAGAAAAATTAATCTTTGTTATTTTTTTCATTTTTAAATTCTAGGGAACACTTACAGTTTATTAAATCGTTGTTTTAGATTTGTCTTAATTTTTTTTTAATCTTTTCACCGCAAGCAAGGCAATAAGGTCTCTAAGACAATAAAAGAACAGGTTGCAGGAAGACAGAGGATGGCAATTGCTGTTGCATTTAAATTTTTGATTATTGTAGGTGGCTGGAATTCATTTTTAAATTCTAGGGAACACTTACAGTTTATTAAATCATTGTTCTAGATTTGATTTAATTTTTTTTAATCATTTCAACCTTTCCAAATGAGGTTTATTTTTCAACATAATCCCCCTTGAGGTCCACACATTTCTTCCACAATGTTGCAGTGCACTCAAACATGGAAGCCATTGGGACCAAAGACTTGTGTACTAGTCTTCCTGAAACAAGACACCTTTTCATCAGTTTTCCTGGTTGTTTGATCTTGATAGATTTTCATAACTACCTCAGCAAGTTGGCATAGTACTCTCCATTGATCGTGTGACCCTTTTGAAGATAGTCAATAAACATAATGTCTTTTGCATCCCAAAAACTGAGGTCAGATGCATATGAAACGACCATGACCTTCTTTGGAGCAAGTGAGAAAGGGTCTTCCACTGAATAGATTATTTCTTTTTCTCTGGCTCAAAGTGATGAACCCAATTCTCATCCATGGTTAGAAACCAGTTGAATCTCATTGAATGTCAGATTTTCCCATGATTTGATCGGCCTTGTGTGCTTTTGAGCAGGTGTCAGAAGATGTGGTACCCACCGAGCAGAAACCTTCATCATACCAAGTTCATTGTGCAGAACATTTTCAACTCTCTTATGGGGTATGTGTGGGTAATTCAGTTCACCAGTTGTTTGCGATAACTGAAATGGATTAAAGTGCTTGCTTTCTTCTCCAGTTCTCCATTCTACCAACTGAGCTGTTGCGAGTAACCTCTTCTTTATTCTCTCGTTCTCGTTTGTCCGTATATACACCATCATGCCAACAAAATTTCTGCCATCTTCCTCACAGACTCACTATTTATGCCTGCATCAGGGGCAACTAAAATTTGTATATGAGACTTAATTCTTGTTCGTCCGAGACTTCCTATTTTATAAATTCAAGCGGGTTTGAATTCTTAGTATTTTTCTTTGTACGTTTGAATGCGAGATAGGAATTTCAGAATAATCCATTTCACTTTTAATGGCAGTCACATTCTTTCAACAGGACCTGACATGCCAAGCAAATTCGCTTTGCGGGAGTTAAGTCTTCTCGTTCCTTACAGTATGTTAATAACGTTAGCTATTTTATTTATTTCTATTTCATTTATCACCTGCCATCACCATATGATGAATACAATCAATAATTTCCTCAGTGGTGGCAGTTCCAGGATGTTCAGACCTTGGGTCATCATCATGATTCTCCCTTTCCCATCTAAATTCAGCTGCCTACTTTTGCCCTGTTGATATATCTAGAGTTTCATCCTAAAAATGCAAAATTTTGTCCATTTTCAAGAGAAGTTACTACTAGTTATTTTTTAAGTCTTCTTTGTACAGTCAAATGTAAGCTTACATAGAATTAAATAATAGCGTTAAAATTAATGCATGCAAGATTTCACAGCTTTAGCATCACTCCATCATTGTCAGCCTATGAATTTTTCAACATATCCTTGTAGAACATAGTGTTACATCTAATTACTTCAAGAGTATCTTGATGAGACCTACTTGCCAATCTAGTAATACACTTAAATTCACGTGGTTGAGGTACCAAGGAGGAGAACTCGTTAGAAAAACTGCCATGACATTTATAGAAATGACAGAGGGAAGCCATATCACAACAGTGGAAAAATAACTGATGCCAACATGCCAGATAAGAAGCGATAACAGTACAGAAGATGTTAGAGATTTTTAAATTTAATCTCAGGGTATTACTCTTCAGCTTTTTGTCTGTCTAAATATATGAAACAAGGTGTTCTTACTATTATGCACTGATTTGTAATGTGCATATTAGAATAATTGGATGTTTATTCATTATTAAGCTACAGAATTATTGATATATCTTTGGGTTGCTGAAAAGTTTCCAACCTGACACACTTCACAAAAGCTGTCCAAATGGCTAAAGATCAGAATTTTGAGGGGAAATCTTTTTTGTTCAGGATAAGGAATTTTCTGCATTGTCATCGGCACCCACTCACACTTGAGCATCGGAATCATCTTCCTCTCTCCTTATTCCCTTTCTTCCCTCTTGTAACAGTGATGGAGATGGCTGTGAAGGCCCAGCCTACTCCTGAAGAGTCGTTAGCAGGAGTCACAGAGGAGTGTGGGTGGTGGACACGGCTGGTTTAGTTGGGCTCTCCTGACAACATGTCGCAGATCCTCTTCATGTTGACAGTTGGACTTGAAAGTCTCGGCCCCCCTCAAATGGTCCTACTCCAGGGAGGCCCTTTTGCAGCAACAGTTTCCCAGATCTCAGGGTCAATCTTGACCTGTGTATGTGCATATATGTATTTACATTCAGACTATTTTGCTCATCTTTTTTGTTGTTAGTAATTGTGAGTTCAATCCCTTTCCTTTCCTTGGATTCAGTAGAAACAGGGGAAGCAATAACTGAGCAGTACTAAAAAAATAAGAACTAGATGCGATATCCCAAAACATGGGCAGTAGAATGGGAACAGTTTACCCCCATAGATTAAATAAATGGTTCAGTTCAGAATTTCCTGTAGGTTACCCAGATCGATAAACATCTGGTGAAGGTCGGAGAGCACAATGGCTGAAACGTTGCAATAACAACAACAAAGATTACAACAA
Organism: Acanthosepion esculentum; assembly: GCA_964036315.1. NCBI lineage: Eukaryota > Metazoa > Mollusca > Cephalopoda > Sepiida > Sepiidae > Acanthosepion > Acanthosepion esculentum. The sequence continues at coordinate 723,460 of OZ038514.1, forward strand.
TAGTCCAAATGTAAATAGTGCAAATGATGATAATGCCTCATCTCAGAAATTCTAACAGAAAGGTGTGTATGTATGTAAATTTACAATCAGTGCTAGACTGGGAATAACTTAACTTGTCAGGTGTGTCAGAAAATGTGCCGAAATCACTCCAGTCTCATCTGCCACATGAAATCTCATTAGAAACAGCTGAACAGAATTACAAAAGAGTCCAAGCCCTATAGTTGAGTTTGTTATGTCTGCAATAAGTATTGCAAATCATTCACTGACTTCAAGAGCCGTTGACATTCACATGAGAGCTAAAAACATTAATCAAATTTGTTAGCAATGGTCATACTCATTAAACAAATTGATAGCCATCATATCTATGTAAACAATTTCAATATAGTGAATTGTCTGAAAGAAAATGACCAGCACACAAATGCTATAAAAATAGTGTCACAAACATTGCAGAAGGACAACATGATGTAAATCAACTGGAAAAAAAACTAGCTCTAGATCGTTCATCCTAGAGAAAAGGAATGTACATTGGTAAGAGAAATTTGGGAGAAAATTGTGCTGTACATGAAAAAAAAGAGAGATGTTTATAAGTGACTTGATGTTAATTTTCCTGAAAATGGTGACACAGAATTCAATATGATATACAGAGTATCCCCAAAAAATTGACATTTTTTTTTTTAATCAATTCACCCCAAGTTAGTATGCAGGAGGTTACGGTGAGTGAAGGTGAGAGAAGAGACTGGGCAAAGTGGGGATTGAGGAAAGGATAAAAGATAAATGGGATTCAAGAAGACAGAAGATAGCCATTGACGTTGCATTTAAATTTTTTGAAGATTGTAGTTATCAGGGAAGCAAGTAAACAAAAAAGTGGGAACTGCAGAAAAAACTATTGGAGTAGAAGTGGTGATTACATTTAACTATTACAACAGTAACAAGAAAGGACCTAGATGCAAATCTAGTAGCACACTTAAATTGATGTAGTTGGGACACCAATAAAATAGCTTGTCAAAGGAGTTGCTATGAAAATATTTGCAGAAAAGGCAGAGGGAAGCCACATCATGTCAGTGAGAAAGTGACTGAAGTCGAGATGCCAAGTCAGGAAAAAAAAAGATCCTTCTTTGGATTTTGTCAAGAACTTCAAGATGAATAGCAGGAGCTCCAGACCAGATATGGCAGCAGTATTCAATGCACGGACGAATGGGAGATTAGTAAATGTGAAAGATAGACTTTGACAAGAAAAACTTTGTTTAAAATGTGAATATCTGACTAACTACATGTCCTTAGCAAACAAAATTAAAATGGCTTCATGATGAGCAATAAAAGATTTAAACAAAGCTTCACAAATGTTCAATATGTGCATCAACTGTGACACAATACATGTCAAGTCAGTAGTTTAACTCCTGCCAAACATGCTGTAGCATGTCTTGTGTAACATTCTGCAGTGCCTCAGTGATTCTCTGCTTAAGTTCCTTTAGGCTTGTAAGAAGAGGAAGTATATAGACCTGTCCTTTCACATAGCCTCATAGAAAAAAATCAGTTGAATGTGGTGGCCATTTCAACAGTACATTGTCATTATCACTGGCATGGCTGATCCATCATCCTGGTAGATTCTTATTGTGATAAGTCCACACTTTTAATTGAGTTTACACCAACCAAAGCAGTAAGAGCACTAAGACACAATGGGTTACTGGATGTGGAAGAATTAGAAAATGGAAACCTTACTAACGAGTGAGAACAAAAGAAGTGTAATCAGGAGGACAACAGATAGTGACTGACATTGCATTTAAGTTTTTGAAGATTTAAATTTTTGGAAAGCATGGAACTGGAAGAGAGTTCCACAAGTGAGAAGTGCAAGAAAACAAACTGCTAGCATAGAACTTATGGTTACATCTAGCCAACTCAAGAGTAAATTGATGAGATCTTGATGCCAGTCTAGTACTGCACTTAAATTTGTAAAGTCTAGTTACAATACTGAAGAGCTCACCTGGACAATTTCCATGAAAGTATATATAGAAAAGGCACAGGGATGAAACTTTACAGTGGTGAAAAAGTGACTGAAGCTGAGCTGCCAGATCAGGACCAATAATATTGCTGATTCTTCTTTGGATTTTATCAAGGATCTCTAGATATATAGCAGGAGCACTGGACCATATGATAGACTGAGCTGAAGCCGGTGAAATTGATACCAAGTGTCAATGCATGTTATGTAAGAAGATATCTGGTGTTATAGTCAATTTTTCTTGGAGGTGCAGCTATCTTCAGCATTATTAAATTGCAGATGGCTTAGTTGTTCCCAAACTGGCTCCTGTTCTCTCTAAACTATATAATAAATGCATCGATGCCTCTTGTTTTCTTGCCTCTTGGAAATCCTCATCTGTTTTTCCAGTCTTTAAAAACTCAGGTGAACCATCCGACCCTTCCAACTATTAACCTATTTTACCTCTTTCTGGGAAACTACTAGAGGCCCTAATAAATGCTGAATTGGTTAAGTATCTCACATTGCAGAACTTTCTTTCAGACAAGCAATAAAGCTTTCATTATTCTAGGTCAACTACTCATGTACTGACACTAATTGCAGAAAGAGCCTGTCAAGTTCTAAATAAGAATGGTGAAGCTCAAGCTGTTGCTTTGGACATCTTTTTTCTAATAGTTTTAGGTCTGTCTATTTTAATACATATTAATCCCCATTTATTTTAAATATAAAATATAAATCCCATCTATTTTAAATATAATATATATATATATTTTTTTAAAACTGTAATCTCCATGGACTGTGCCAGCATTAACCAAATATTTTTATTAAAAATTAAATTATGTAACGGTCAGTCTTAACTCATCACCTGAAGATTCCATTGTGCATGAAACTCCGAGTCATGCTACAGGTGTGGGATAATGTATATATTTATTAATATATATACAGGGTGTGATGGATAAATTGTCATCTAAATTATGTAAAAATGAAAATAACACTGACATCTCATTTTACCAAAATTACTCAAAAATATCTTGAAATACTAAAGAGTAAATTTATTCAATAAAATCACCATTGGCTTCAACCATGGCCTCCAGACAACTTTGGAATCTCCTGCAACTCTTCTGGACAGTCTCCTTGTTTTTGGTGAATGCTACCGTAATCCTTGCCTTCAGTTCATCTTTAGTGTTACAAGCTGTTTTGTTGACTGGGTTCTCCTGCTTGTGTGGAATCGTGCAAAGTCCTGTTGCCAGGCATAGGATCTTTCAGCAGCCACTCTCTTGATCCAGGGCAGCACTACCTCTTCAAGACACTTGATGTAGGCCTCTATGCTGAGTCTGAATCCCTCACCAGCAAATTTGAGAGTTATTTTCTTATCAGAGTGATTTTTCTGAGCTGCCATACCTTCATAATCAACATTAGACTCATTATGGGGAGAAGTAAAACAGGTAATGGGATGCAAAGTACAGTTGGTTTTACTAGGGTGTTTAAAAACCATGAAATAGGGTTTTTTGTCAAAGTATTTTTAGAAACAAATCAGTTTATTCAAATTTCATCGATTGGCTTGCAAAATTGAACAAAATGTAGAGTTTGTAAACCTTGGCAAAAAGTGTTAGCAATAATTTCAACAATACTAAATACTGTGAGGATTTCAACACACATCAGTCTTTTGCAAAAGTTTGTAGTATATATATATATATATATATATATATATATATATATATATGTTGATGCATGTTTCATTAAATAATATAGACAAGTTTTGTCTATTTATGTAAATTGTTTTCATATCGTCTGATAAGCTTAATAGCATTATCATTAATGATAATCTGTTTTTGTTTGCATGGAAGATTTCCAAGCAATGACAAAATTGCTTGGAAATCTTCCATGTAAACAAAAACAGACTATCATTATTGTTTTGTCCGTGTATTGTTTAATATATTGTAATGTAATTGTCATCTTTGATAATGGCTTATGTAAGCTAAAAGCTTAGATAGGATTAAAAAATATGTATCGATATGGTGATTTTCTTTGTTCTTTTAATGATAATGCTATTAAGCTTATCAGACGATATGAAAAGAATTTACATAAAATAAATAGATAAAACTTGTCTATATTATTTAATGAAACATGCATCAATGAAAAAGTTCTGCCTAAATGCACACAATATATATATATATATATATATATATATATATATATATATATATATATATATATATATATAACAGGGTTTTTTGCCAAAAAAGTGTTAATCAGTATATTTCTGGCAGATAGTGATTTTAAAGTAAGCAGATTTTGTAAAGAGAGTGTTCAATATAAAGAAGTAGAAAATTAGCAATGAATGAATTGAAATCCATTCAAGATAAGTTTTTTTAACTTTTTATTTCAATTTATTTACTATATATATTACACAATTATTAACTATAAGTAAGTTTTAAATAGTTGTAAGATAAGCTATGATATTGATTTTGCATATTGGAGAGGCTTGAATCCAACTCATTCTTGGTTCTAGTTCTTGCCACAAATACTCTAAGCAGGACCCCACAAAGTCAGGATCTTCAAGGGATACCATATTTTCCATTGGTGATGCTATTATTATGAAATGTGATATCCTTCATATTTTATCAATACAGCAGTAGTTAATCTCACATACTGAGTCCTAACTCTCCCCTTACTGGTTGGCCTTTTCTGTAGTCTCTATGCTAACTAGGCAGTCATTTACATATCACTATAAATCCACAATAAAAATAGAGATTGAAAAATGATAAAAAAAAGAGGAAGAAACAGGAAGAAAAAAAAGAGAGAGAAAAGATTGAGACAAAAGAAATAAAATGGAGAAAGGAAAGAAAAGAACCATTGTCTCTTCTTATTTTTGCTAATCCATAGGAAGAACAATGAAGTCACTTAGAATTCAGACAATGTTTCTCAAAAACAATTGACATTATATTTCCGGAGAGAAAGTCAATGACTTGGGAAGTTTTTTAATCTGACAACGACCAAAGTATCAGCTATGATTTCCTCTTTTAATATGCATTAAACAAATATGCAGGGGAGTTCTAACACTGTGTAAATAATTATAAACCCCACCTAACATTTATACATGCAGAAATACACATAGAAAATGAGAGACAGCAAGATGTATAAACAACAAAATAAGTATTATTTATTATCTGGTTGACTGGTTGTTATGTGATATTAGAGACACAAGAGACAGTAATACTGAGTAAATGGTATATAGTCTTTCTTGGATTTTTTTTATATAATGTGTGTAGTGAGTGTCCAGATAATTTACTTGGAAAAGTATGGAGTTTTCTTACATCAAATTTTAGTTATAATTGTTAAGAATATATATATATATATATATATATATATATATATATATATATATATATATATATATATATGATGGACTCTCTTGTCAGCTTCAATATATGATGATCCAACAATATCATTCAGTTTTTATATTTGTATGGTATGTGACACTTCAGTCCTGATACTGAACTGCATACAAGTCCCCATATTGTGCAACAGCAAAGATCTTGAGACATAGCAACAGAATTATTTGCTGATACTTTTCATCATTGTCTTTTGTCTCTTAGCCAGTCAATACAACTGATTTTAAAATTTCTGATACCCCCTCTGACACAAATATATCCAATTATTTCTATTTATAGCAACTCAAAGTTAGTAGGTGTATTGAGAGGTTACTCTTTATCTTGTCTGTATACAGTCTCTTGCCCACTGTCAAGCTGGCTATACATGAGAACCTTAGGTATTCTGTCATCACTCATTCTTGTAACATGACCAGCCCAGTGAAGTTGTGACTGTCTCAAGAAATTCTTAATTCCACCAAGAAGTTTGATTTTTGCATGGCAATGGCAGTGTACATGGTGGATTAAAGGAAAAATGTTGTTCTTTTCCATAAAAATACAAAGCTGCATACAGCAAGAATAACTCAGGAAATAATTTTAGAACTCAATTTTTCAATTCTACTCCATCTGCCATATTCACTTGTCTTTTCACCAATCTATTTTTGATCCCTGCTAAACATTTTCATGAGGAAAACTTTCTCTAATATAAAACCAGATTCAAAAGTTTATCACGTGAAAATCTGCAGAATTTTACTCAAAAGGTATTGAAGAGTTTTTTGATAAGTGACTACAAGTCAATTTCAAGTAATGGGGAATATATAATTGAATATAATGTAATTGCACTTTATTCTTTGATGAAAAAAGGTGATAAACAAAAATGACAATTATTTATGACTATCTTTCTCTCCCTCTTTCTCTTTCTCTATGTATATATATGTGTGTGTGTGTTGTGTGCAGTTGTATATTTATAAATTATACACATAATAGCCCTATTCTATCAGTAATGCTTGCCTTCATTCCTGACCACTGACAATCCCTTTCTTCCTCATTTTCAATGCATTCCTATAGTAAAATCATTAGCAATGCATTTCCATTATACATATAATAGCCCTATTCTATCAGTAATGCTTGCCTTCATTCCTGACCACTGGCAATCCCTTTCTTCCTCATTTTCAATGCATTCCTATATTAAAATCATTAGCAACGCATTTCCATTATATATAAGATAGCCCTATTTTAGCCCTATTTTATTAGTAATGCTTACCTTCATTCCTGACCACTGACAATCACTTTCTTCTTCGTTTTCAATGTATTCCTATAGCAAAATCATTATCAATGCATTTCCATTATACATATAATAGCCCTATTCTATCAGTAATGCTTCCTTCATACATGACCACTGACAATCCCTTTCTTTCTCATTTTCAATGCATTCCTATAGTAAAACCTTAGCAAAGCATTTACTCTATTAATGTAACATCACAAATTCTATCAGTAATGATTATTGGGAAGGCTGGAACCTATTTCTTCTCATTGGAAAACATTAACAAGAGCAATAAAAAGAGATGAAAAAATAAAACATTTGATAAATTTTTAACACCATTCAGTTTAAAATTTGAGAGATTAAACATGAAATAATTAAAATAACAGATATTTTTCTACACAATAAATTGCTTTTCAAAACACATCCATGGTTATATAATGGTCAAATAGAAGCAAATCATTTTCTCTTTTCCCCAGATGTATGGATGGTGCAATGGAAAATGGCTTGGAATGAGAAATCAGAGAGAAGAGTTCAAATTCCAGTTGAGTTTTTTTTGCAAATACACTCAGGAATAGTATGAATTCATCTCTTCTCCCCACCCAGCCATGGGTTAAATAGTAGGACTAGTATCTGAAAAAATCATAGTTCTCTCCAAAAAGTGTTAATGCAATATTTGCTTATAAAGATAAAAAGAATTATTTTTATAATCCAATATATGTTTTGGCTTTAAATAACTCATAAAGGTTTGATAGGCTGCAAAAACAAATTGTCTGTAAGAATCTATCTCTTCTCCCCCACCAAGCTATGGATTAAATAGTATGGCTTGTATCTAGAAAAATCATTGTTATCTGCAAAAACTGTTAACACAATATCTGCTTATAAAAATATATATATATTTATTCTTACAATTCAAAATATGTTTTGGCTTCAAATAACCCACAAAGACATAAAAAGTTCATTGATATATATATATATATTTTTATTAATAGATATATGTTTATATATATATATATATATATATATATATATATATATAGAGAGAGAGAGAGAGAGAGAGAGAGAGATGGGATAATGGTATATACCTTTTTATATATCATGAACAGTTTTGAAATAAAAGATATATGACAAATTGGAAAAAGTTTTTGTTACACACTTCATCATTAGGACTTCATCAGACTGGGTTTATTGACATTGTTGTTGTCTACCATGTGTATGAATGAGAGATGCTGGTAGTCTCAAAATTTTTGAAATAATTTTTTTAAAGTATTTTTTTATAGAACTTTTTTTGCAATCTAACCTAATTCACATATATATATTTTTTTTACAGTCTAGCCTAATTCATATATTTTATATATATATATATATATATATATATATATATATATATATATATATATATATACATGGAAAAATTTAGATATAAATAAACACATCTGAAAACACAGTAAAAAAATATGACAAGAGTAAAAGATTTTATGCTAACTTATTTCCATGAGGAACTTTATTGATAGTAAATATAGAAATGTTTTGAGATAGCAGTGTTTGTGCACAGAAGAAGTGTTGAGAAAAAATAATTGTTTTATGTTTTCAAATTTGGGCAACCTTGAACATTCATACCTGCAAAAAAATAGTGTGTCAAAATGACATTTTTTCCTTGACACTACTATTATTTTAACTACCTTCACGCCTCGCTAATGTTTATTGTTTTAAAAAGCAATAATATATAATAATAAACACTATTTATTTATTAGATTGTTTATTTACATGATTTATTTATTACATTATTTATTGGAATGTTTTGCAAAACATCAGCTAATTGCCAATTGATTCATACTTTATAAAATGGTAAATAATAAGGATTTCCTTTTTGTTAGCTTACATATTTTAATAATTTAGTAAATGTTTATAAATTAAAAATTGTTTTCATATTTATTTCTTTATAAATTGGCAAATGAAAAATATTGCATTGTGTTACTTTAAATTATATTAGTTTTTAGAATGTTTTAAATATAAAATTATTCTTGTAAATAAAGAATCTAATAAGTAAATAGTGTTTAATATTTTGGTTGTAAATTCTCAAGAACAAAAAAAATATATAATTCACTTTCATCATATGATTAGATTTTATTATAATTCCAATTATTGCTTTTTAAAACAGTAAACCAAAGAGTGAAGGTAGTTAAAATAATAGTGGCATCAAGGGAAAACTGACCTTTTGACACACTGTTTTTAATCCAAATATGAAGGTCTAAGTTTGCCCATATTTGAATTAGAGAGCATTAAAAATTATTCAAAAATTTCTCAACATTAAGGAAAGGGAATCTATGGAAGACACTAAGTGATATAAATGTTGACATGTTAAATGGAAGTGAATTAATGTTGTTATCATTATCATTATATTTAAAAAGCCTTGTGTTAATGATTTTCCTTTAACTTCTTAAACTTTTTATGGTCATACATAAATATATTGGCATGGGAAAGAATATTTTTTTAAGTACAGATGCAGGGTCTATATTTATGTTTGGGCTAGAATCTATTAATGCATTAATTATAAATATATATGATGAATGCACAAATGTAAATACTTATATACAAGCAAAAATTTACAATATATATATATATATATATATATATATATATATATATATATATATATTGTATCTTTTTATACAAATCAGAGCTGAAAAGTTTTTGGCTCAAACCACTTGTTAAATATGGCCAAATGATCCAAAATTAGTATATTTTGGGGGGAATTACTTCTTGAGAACTATTCAGTATCCAATCATACATTGATATGATATTTATAAATAATATATATTCATGTACAGTAGAACCTCGATTAACAAATTTAATTCGTTCCTGAAGGCTCTTCGTAACCAAAAATGTTTGTAAACCAAAACTATTTTTTCAGTAGGAATCAATGTAGAGGAAAAAAAGTCACAGTACAATAAAATTGGAAAGGAAAAGCACAGCACAACACACTAATGTATACAACATGGCGGTCACATCAGAAATTATTCCGTTTGGGTTAACTCAGTTCAGCAAAATTTTGTTTGATAACTGAGGAACTTTCATCTCTATTCAAAAACTGATTTGTTCAACACGTAAGATATTCAGTAAGCAGAATCAAGAGTAGTTTGTTATTTGGTTCAGAAAGTTTAAGGAAGATGAAATTATAAAGTTAGGTGAAAGATGACAGACGAAAGATGAAAGATGACAGAAGGTTGTAAAGGAAAATGTTGTTCACTTATGTCAAAAATAAAAAATCTTTCCTTTACTTTTACATAATAAACCGAAAAACATTTTAGCCAACCCAATATGTTGTTCAATAAAGGAAAATAAACAAAAAAATTGTCTTTTAATTTATTTTATTACTTATTTAATTTTTTGTTGTTCAGTAAATTTAATAAAGAAAATAAAAAATTGAGCAATGTTTTTTAACAACACAAGAGATTTTTCAATAATGTTAATGTGAAAAATAAAAAAATCTGTTTTTTTTAAGAGGCAATTATTTTATGAAAATAAATCAGTTATTTATATTTAGTTTAAATATTTATTTTCTTTATAAAAATTTTGTTTGTACTTTGTAAATCAATTAATTATCTTATGAAAAGTTTTACTTGATACAACAAAAGTTTTTTTGGCTAATCCAATATATTGTTTAATAAATTTAATGAGGAAAATTCTTTCACAAAAAAAGCTATTATCTACCAGAGATAAAGCATTTTTTGGGAAGCACAATGTATATCTGTGTGTATGTATGTGTTTGTGTGTATGTGTGTGTATGTGGATATAAATAAAATATATCTGTAAAAAGACACCGTCCTGGGTATGACGATAAACTACATCTGCGTCCTGGGTAAGACAATAAACTACATCCAACAGCAAGGCCTCTAATCAGGAGGTTTTGAGTAGTGTGGAACCACCTATTAATTACTGGTTTTCCCAGGTCCACCCTGACCCAGGGTGGTAGCACCTGTTAGGGTCCCAGCCATGGGTAAATGGTTAACACTATGAAAGTGTAAAAATAGGTTTAAATACCAGAAATACTTTGTAAAAAAATTATTACCAGCAATAAATTTTTGAAGAAAAATTATTACCAGCAATACATCTTTGAAAAAAAGAATATCAGCTATACATTTAAAAAAAATACCAACAATACATTTTTGAGAAAAAAATATTACCAGCAATAAAAATCTTGTCAGCATTAAATAACCCGTTGAGGTTGAAATGCCATAAAACAAAACAAACAAAGTAAAAAGACAGTAAGAGCAGAAAGACAAAAAGAAAATTTTTCTTTGAAGGCATTTCATCACCTGAGGAATTTACCTTGATAAAGCCCCTCAGGGAATGAAATGTGTTGGTAAAGAGAAAGCTTTTCCTTTCATATATATATATATATATATATATATATACATATATATATATATATATATATATATATATACATATATATATATATATATATATATATATTTTTTTTTTAAGCTTATCACCCCAAGCAAGGCTGGAAGCCACTAGCATGCAAGGGGTTACAGAAGGTTTGGAGGAAGAGCAGATAGGAGTTGTAAAGGAGAGGATGTGGAGAAAGATAGTGGATCGATCAAGGCGAGGGGGTTACAGAAGATTTGGAGCAAGAGCAGATAGGAATGAAAGGTGAAAGGATGTGGAGAAGGGAAGTAGATAGATCAAGGCAACTTGAGATGTATATATATATTATATTTTATATATATATATATATATATTATATATAATGTTATATATATATATATTATATTTTATATATATATATATATTATATATAATGTTATATATATATATATATATATTATATTTTATATATATATATATATTATATATAATGTTATATATATATATATATTATATTTTATATATATATATATATATATATTATATATAATGTTATATATATATATATATATTTTATATATATATATATATTATATATAATGTTATCTATATATATATATTATATTTTATATATAGATATATATATATTATATATAATGTTATATATATATATATTATATTTTATAAATATATATATTATATATAATGTTATATATATATTATATTTTATAAATATATATATTATATATAATGTTATATATATATATATTTTATAAATATATATATATTTTATATATAATGTTATATATATATTATATTTTATAAATATATATATTATATATAATGTTATATATATATATTTTATAAATATATATATTTTATAAATATATATATATTTTATATATAATGTTATATATATATATATTATATTTTATATATATATACATATATATATATACATATATATATATATATGTATACATACATATATATATACATATATATACATACATATATATATATATATATATATATATATATATATATATATATATATATATATATATATATATATAATTATATGTATATAATTGTATTGTCTCCAATTTGCTATATTTATGGTGGAAGCATTCATAATATCAAAGTTAGAGTGTTTGTAAATATCTGACAACCATTCTTCAGTAATGTATTGTAAATTTTATATTTACTTACCGGCTTCTCAGTTCCAGACAATGGCAGAATTAAAGACCCCAAGATGGCTAGCAAATGTAGGCAAAATCTTTTCTTCATATTTCTGCCAAAAAAGATCAGCTCTTCAATATAGCACCATGTAATAAGAAAAAAGAAAAATTTTTTGGCTCTGTCCTCTTGTGTTGACAAAATCAACAGTAATTCCCTGTTCTAACCAAATAAGCCTCAATTTGGTTGAGAAAAAGAAATTCTCTTTGAGTCTAAATAGGAACAGATTCTGCTTCTCACCAGACTGAATAAATCCTTAAAATTCTTTGTAACCAGATACTGAATTTGGTTATATAGGTCACATGTTGAAAGGAGGTGGGTGGTTATGGACTGGAATGATGGGAGTTGCTTCTTAAAATTTTAGTGTGTTTATTCAGGATATTGACAATCCTTTCTTAAAGGAGGATTTAATTCCTTCTATTAACCCACCTCTCTCCATCTTTGAACAAATCTAAAATATATGTAACACCAACTCAAAAAACAAGAATGAAAATAAATTAAGAAAAATAAGTTAAATTTAAAAAAATAAAATAAAGAATAATAAAACAAGATTAAATTTTAACTTTAAAAAATGATTGGGAAAGAATTTAAAATAAGATTTAATCAAATGTAATAATTTAAAAAAAAATTTTAAACACTGAAAAAATAAAATTTATAAAATTAAAAATTTAAGTGTTTTTTTTCACAAATCAATCTACTAGTATAAATTCAGTTCACAAAGAGTGCATTATAACAGAATCCTTAAGCCATACATGTAGTAGTATTTAGCAAGTTAGTCTGCCAGAATATTGTTACTATCTTGAGTTCAATTCTTAATGACTGCTTCACACTTTTCACATTCTGTTCTATTAATCTTGGACACTTAGCCAAGGATTATGAATAAACAAACTGGTATCATTAAGCCTTGTGCCATACATGTAGCAATCTAAGCAAAAAAAGAACAGCACTAACCATCAACTTTAAGAAGACAGAAAGTATGGTCACCAGCAAGAGCTAAAGCTGAAGGTGTGAGTTATGAATTGGAGATATAAACATCAAGCAGGTGCAGAAGTTCAAATATCTGGGAAGCATTTTAGCAGAGCATGGGAAATGCAACACTGAGATTTAAACCCACATGGGACTAGCAAAAGAAGCATTTCCAAAAGCTTAACCAGTCTTTGATAAATGGAAAAAAATTGTTAGAAACAAAGAAAAGAGTGTTGGATTTCTATGTGGTATCCATCCTCTTAATGTCGGACAAGGATGTGGAAAAGCATTGTATTTCCTTGGACACAAAATGAGGAAGGGAGACTTGGAAAATTTAACCCTCACAGGGTATATTGAGAGCAACAGAGATAAGGGAATATATATAAATATATATATATATAAAACGGACTTTTTCCCTATGAGGGTAAAAAAGTTACTATGAGGGTGAAAAATTGACTATTTTCACACCATCTGCTGTTTATGTTTGTGCCTGGTGTGCAATACCAATCTTGCATGGTTCATGCAAGATAAGCTGTATATTTTTGGCTGCACTTCAATTGATGTTAACATCTTCTTCTTTTTCTTCTTTTTCTTCTTCTTCTTTGTGTCATGTGCTCCCTGAATGCTCACAATAATGACTCTCTACAATTTCCTGTCCTTTGTCACTATTAATAAATTTTATCTATTTATCATCTCTCCTAAATCATATTCTGTCATCCATTTATTCAAGTTTGCTAGGTAGGTTATGCATTGTTTTTCTCTATCCTTCCTGCCTTCAGTATGTGTCCTGTGAGTATCAAATTTTCCAAACCCTCTTTCCACATTATATGCCCTAAAAATATCTCTTTTTGATGTTAAGTATAAGTGTCCTTTTTGTTTCTATTTTCTCTAAACTTCATCATTGCTCACATGTCCACTTCATGGTATTCTCAGCGTCCTTCTGTAGAGCCACATTTCTGTTGCTTCAAGTCTCTTCTTCATCTGTGAGGAGATTGTTCAGCATTAACTGCCATATAGGAAGCCTGTTATTACGAAAAGTTCAGTACTTTTTTCTTTGTTTCTATTTATCTAGTTCTTAATACTTTGCTGAGCTTTTGTATATATATATATATGTATATATATATATATATATATATATATATATTGGGGGAAAATGATATATACATTTTTATATGCCAGAACAACATTAGGAAAATTAATGACAAAGTGGAAAAAATTTCATGTGATGCATTTCATCTTTTACGACTTCATCAGACTAAAATTATGCCTATACTGATGTAACTATACATGAAGTTAGTGTGGATGCTAAAATTTTAAACTTTGAAAAAGTTTTTTGATATATGGTAGAGTAATGGATAGCACCTCAGATTGAGGAATCGGAGAACCGAGTTAGAATTCCAGTCAAATCCATTACATTTACTTATGTGTTAATACTTTCAGGAAAGGTATAAATCCTCTTCTTCTGCCCCCAGCTATGAGTAAATAGCAGGATAGACCGGTTTCTATAACCTTGGATGGCAACTGGTCTACTGCAGAAAAAAATGGCAACCTACTGCAGGAAATAATCTGTCATGTATCAAAAGATACATGATCGCTTAAGCGTGTATCATGCATGGCACATAACTGAACTAATGTTTTGATATTTAGTCTAACCAATTTCATTTAGTTTCTTTTTCTTTTTGTTCGTATTTTTATCCCTTTTATTATTAAGTATCCAAAATTGAGATAATAAATAATAATTACAGAAATACAGAAATTTTAACAGATCAATTAGAAAACTATATTTTAATGAAATCAAATTAGGCTATAAACTATAATAGAATATCACCCTAGAATGCCCAAACTTTATGGTCTCCCTAAAACCCAGAAAGCAGGCATTCCAGTGCCCCCCTATTATATCAGGTATTGGTAGCACTCCTCACAAAATTACAAAACAAAACAAACATTTTAACACTTCCCCTGAAAACAATCTACTCATCACATGTTAAGAATCCAGGCAAAAAAACTGGTAAAAAAACTAAGGGAAATAAATATGACTGACAAACTCATGGCTTGTTTAGATATTAAATACCTTTACACCAACATTCCTGTTAAAAAATGCTTAAATCTTTAAAAATAGCATCTAACACAATAAAAAATAAATTTCTCTAGCTCTACCAATAAACCTCTACCAATAGCTAAAATCATGAAAATCTGCTGATTCATAATGTTATAACCTAGGGAAGGTTACTGAATAGAATAATCACACGAAAGTTGGTAATGAACGATAATACTTAGGACAAGAACAACACATATAAGATGCCTCAGTGGTGCATAGAAAAAGTAGTCAACTGCTAGAAGTGAGTCAAGTGAATTCCACAATGAATCTCCAACTGTGGGATATCTACCAACCGCCTCACACAGTCAGATGTGGCACAAGGCCAAATTTAATGTGGGGTATTCAAGCCTGTAGGCTCAACCAAAAATTCACTGTAGACAGAGCATAAAATGAGATTGGGTAGCTGTTTCTCGAGATGAGTTTCTGCCATTTAACATAGCCTCATCTGGTGATCCTCTCTGCCTGGAGTTAGAGAGTTTGACCAGCACAGCTGGAGATGAATCTCCAATTGCAGACCAACATACAGTATTTAATACTGTATTTATGTAAATGGGGACATACCCATTATTGACCGTAGGTATGCCACAACATAACCAATCAGTGCTATTTCACCTTTAACAATAATTTTTATAAACAAAAATTTGGATTACCATTGGGTTCAATTCTAAGTGGTATTTTAGTGTGTACCTTAGGATTTCTTGGATCTGCTCCTTTCCAAAATATTTTACTTAATCAACATATTTCTGATATATTAATGTCATTCTATTTAATATATGCCTGCAAAACTATATTACCTGACCTTGTGGATAAACAAAACAATGTCAGACATAAAATAAAACTTATTTATGAAGGAAAAAGCAAATAACAATTTACCTTTCCTCAATTTCATGCTACACCATGCCGGCCATGACCTAAAACTAAGTGTGCATTACAAATCAACCAATAAAAATGAACCTCATAAATTTCTATTCTCACCATAACAACAAAATAAAATTCAGAATAATTACTGGATGTTATTTAAGAGCACTCAGAATTTTTAACCCTCAATATTTATGTGAAGAAGACAAATACATTGAAAATACTTTTATGCTCCTTCAATACCCTAATTATTTCATATTCAACATGAAACAAAAAGCTTGTAAAATATTTCAAAATAGAAGAGTGGGCCATTCTTAAAAACACAAAGAATCAAAATATATCTCTATCACAATGACAACTGAAAAGAATTTATCTAAGCTTAGCATAAAACTTGTTACAACTACTTCTAAAAACAATAAAAGATTTAATATAAAACAAAATAATAATAACCTAAAACTTGGAGGAATAATTGACTCTATCACCTGTAATAATTGCCACAAGGAATACATAGGAATTTAAATAAAATTTATATGAATACAAAAGGGATCGTTTGCAAACCACAATGAGTCTGATCACAATTTCACTTAAAAGAATTGTTCTTTAATTAAAAGAGAAAGCAATTTACTAAGATGAAAGTGTATAGAAATTGTTTTAATCGCTAAATCATCCACAGTAAATTTTTGTCCAAGTTCTTACACCATTTCACCTTTCTTTCCACATCACAATATTGGATACTTAATAACAAAGGTGATAAAAATATAAATAAAAAGATACTAAATGAAATTGGTTAGACTATATATCTGAACACATGTGGAAAAAAAATTTTAAATTTAAAAATTTCAGCATTATCTCTCCTTAGTGTGGATATCTAGTTACATCAATGAAAGCATTGCTTTAGTCTGAAGTTCTAAAGGATGAAACACATCACACACACACACACACACAGAGGGTGCAATGAATAAATTGTCATAAATTATGTAAAAATGAACATAACATTGGCATCTCATTTTAACATATATTTACCAAAATTACACAAAAATATCTTGAAATACTAAAGAGTAAATTTATTCAATAAAATTGCCATTGGCTTTAACCATGGCCTCGAGACAACTTTGGAATCTCCTGCAACTCTTCTGGATGGTTTCCTTGTTTAAGTTGATGAATGCTACCATATATATATATATATATATATATATATATATATATATATATATATATATATATATATATATATATTTGGTTGGAACAAAAGTCTATAACATTTTTCAATATGTAGCTGTTGAATGCAGAATTTAATTTAACACATGATGGCTGAATGGAAAGAATTGCAAACACTTTGTCATTTGGGGAAAACTTTCGGAATTAGGTACTAGCTTGTTGAATTATAATTGAAGAGAATGAATTGTTTTGTATTATTGTGAAAAACTTGGCCCACTTACATGGTTTCTCAATTCTCTGTAAAGCTCTGCTGACCTCATCTCTCCAGACTAATCACGCATAAACAGTATCATAATGAATAATGATTAAATCATCTGACATCTTCCCTTATATTTATCCTGACCAACTTGCTAAGCTACTTTTCAGAATTGTTTCAGGTGTAATTCTTAAGCCTTTTTTTCCACTATATTCCTTTTCTTTATTACCCTGAATCAGACACAGTGTCTTCACAATCAGGTCCAGAAGCATGGAGCATTAAAAAAGTTATTCCGAATACCTCATGGGTCTTCATTCTATATAATGAAACTTGGTTACTTTTTTCCACATATGTATGCATGCCTGGTTGCTCATATCGCAATATATGTTCAAACTCTTGGTCATGATGATTTGTGACTTCATGCTGACACAACCATCAACAGCTTACACTCAGTTCCATTTATTCATTTTCCCTCAGATGGCTTGGGTCAACTTGTGGTATGTTTTTTGACACCTGCCAATGGTGCCACATGTGCAGATCATCACAGACTGATATTATTAAGAAGTTATCTTTCTGAAATTAACTATGGTGAGATTTGAACCCATATTATAATAAGAATGCTAATATTCTAATCACTTGGCCACATGCCCACTATTTTCTTTCTTTCTTTTTTTTTTCTTTCACATGCTTGCTTCTGCTATATATCTGGAGATTCTTGACAAAATTCAAAGAAGAATCTTCAAAGTTATCAGTCCTGATCTCGCATTTGACATCGGTCACTTTCCTACTAATATAGCATAACTTCCTTGTGACTTTTCTATAAATATTCCCATAATAATTATTTTGATGAGCTTCCCTTTTTGGTACTTCGACTTCACAATTTTAAGTGCAGTACTAGATTAGCAATTAGGTCTCATAATTTCACTGTTGAAATTGTTAGATGTAAGTGTAAGTTCTATGTTAATAGTTTCTTCTCTCGCACTTCTTGCCCATGGAACTCTCTTCTAGCTTCTTGCTTTCTTATCAACTATGATCTTCAAAAATTTAAATCCAATGACAATCACCATTTTCATCCTCCTTGATCCCTGTTCTTTTATTGTCCTTTTTCCTTAATAATATTTACTTAGTTTCTTTCACACTCAGTAACTCTTTATGTCTTAATGAGGTAGCATTTATTTAATACAATACTGCAAAGAACAACAAAAATTTTCAGTAACCTACGTTTGTAAAGAGTTCTGTTGCTTAGATACATGTACAGTGAGTTGTTTTTAGTGCCTGTTATAATATTGATTTTCATGGTATTCATGTTCTCTTCCTATTGATGCTTTTAAACTCCAAATTACACACCATTTGACCTTGTTCAGTTCTAAGCAAATCTTATAAATCCATATCCTCCTGGCATCAGTTTAAACTGACAGCTTCTTTTTTTCCATAAATAAACTATAACTTTGGAAAATAAAACCCTACTGAAACATGTTGATAAATTTACAAGCTTTTATAATCAAGAAAAAAAAAATTTACAGCAAAAAAAAATGAAATTTAAGGGAAAAAATATATTTACGTTGATGACAGGCGGATATGGGTTAACAAATTCTATTTTTTATTCATTTATTTTGTTTACACTGCCATCAGAGCATATGTTTGCCTCTGGGATTCTTGCTGGTTTAGAATTTCAAAATTCCCATAGTCTTCACACTCATCTGGTAATGTCACAAAGATAAATGACAACAACACATGTTAATAGTTAACTTGCGGATAATTTATGGGACAGATATCATTTTACAAAGTATCAGTATCAAGAAAATAAGAAAAAGTCTAGATGTTTCACAGGATTTATTATTTGTGAGCACAATCCTACCAACATAATATACACAGATGGCACCATATCAATGGCAGACACAGAAAGGAAACTGCAGGCAGTCCTAAACAAGGTAGTAATAGAAAGCAGGAAGAAAGGGCTAACTATCAATTGTAAGAAGACAGAATGTATGGTTGTCAGTAACAGGATCAGCCCAATATGCAAACTATAAATTATGTCAAAAGCAAGAAAGTTAAGAATTTTAACAATCTGGGATCTGTCATATAAGTTTTAACATATATATATATATATATATATATATATATATATATATATATATCATGTGGTGCGGGTTCAATTTATATTACGCAAATCATTCATACGAAAAGCAGATAATGAAGTTAATGATATGGCAAGAATCACTCTCACAAACAATTTTTAATAATAAAATACATTAACCTCGTATCCGTTAATGAATGGTATGATCCTTGTTTATAAATTCTAGTTTTATCAGGTCTTTTTTTTACTAGTAGCTTAGCTTTCAATTTTTTCATATGATCATCCTCAGGATGTAAAAAACTTACAAATTTCCCTACCTGATTAGGCTGATTGTTTGATGGAGTTCCTATTCATTTGCACCTGGATATAATATCACTTGTCATGTATGGCAGTGAATGCTGGACAATTTCCTCACTGATGAAGAATAGACTTGATACATTGGAGATGTGGCTCTATAGAAGAATGCTGAGAATACCATGGATGAAACATGTAAACACTATGGAAGTTTTAAGGAAAATGGTAGCCAAAAGTATACATATTCTTAGAATCTGAAAAAAATTAAATTAATTTAGAAATTCTTGCAAAAATCAAATAATTGTTGGATTTTAATGAAATTTTCAGGATTTATGCACAAATAAATTAAAATATTTGGTAAATTTGCTTTTTAAGCCCTGCAAAGGAAATCTATCAAAAATTTCCCAAACCGTCATATTTCTGTGTAAATGTACTTGCTGAACTCAAAAATAATGCCCAAATTTTGATAAAACCTACCATTTTGTAGTTATTGACAATAAAAATTCAGACTCAGTCACATTCATTTGTACACCATTACAGGCCTTGTTTAACAACATTTCCTGCGGAACACTCTGCACACGGAAGATTAATTATTGGCCTTTTTACTGCTTTACTGCTCTTACTCGTGTAAATTACTGTGCACTGTTGGAAAGCAGTGCCAAATGGATATGTGTTTTTTTAAACCCTTTGCTTGTGTCAAAAAGTGAACAAATTAAAGGAAAAAAAATGAAATAATACAATAAACCCTTTTTTCTGTGTCAAAAAGCAATGGTAAAATGAAAAAGAACAAAATAAATAATACAATAAAGCATTTTTTTAAAATTAAAAATAAAATAAACAGTAATTAATATGCAAACTTTGTAAATATCATGTTAATTTACAAAATAAAATTACAAAGTAAAAAAAAGTTAGAAAGGAAATACTAACAAGAACAAATTTCAGTTTCAAATATGTTTTGTTTTTTATTAAATTTTGAAGTTTTAAATTACAGCGCACTTAAGTTGTGTCAAAAAGCAATGACAAGTGTTGTTATTTTTTTCAACTGATTTTTTATAGTAAAGCTTTCTTTTTAAATTAAAAACAAACAAATTAAATAATAAAATAAAGCTTTTCCTTTATAGATATAATAAGATCTTCAAACAACAATAGCAATAACATTTCTGAAGCAGGCATTTATATAATAAATTGCCAAAACTGTTCCTCCCAATATATTGAAGAAACAAGCAGAAACATAAAAAAACCTATCAATGAACACAAAAGAGACCTTAAAATAAACAACTTAAATAATGCCTTAGTAATACATAGGAATAAATTCAACCATAATTATGATTTTAAAAATTCTATACTTATAAAAAAAGAAAATAACTCACTCAGAAGGAAAATTCTAGAGAGTGCTGCCATAGAACAATACCCAAATATTAATCTACGCCCAGGCTTTTTCCCTATTTCACCTTTTCTAACAAAATTACTGCTCTCACAAACAAATGTACACAAAAACATATTAAAATCAAAAGAAAATGGTTGAATCCATCAACACAGATTAATGATAATATTCACCACGTGTGACATTAACTGACGTCATTTTCAGTTAACAATATGAAAATAACATTCCCTACATTCCAGTTGCTAAGAACACTCTGTTTTTTGTTTTTATTAATTTTCTTTGTTTAATTAAATTCATTTCGTTTCTTTCTTTGAAAAAGTCCACATTGGACAAAACGCGTCAGCAATTACTGTTTTCCTATTGTCATTTATTTATTTATTTATATATATATATATATATATATATATATTATAACTTTTCTTTAAAATTTTCTCACTCTACTTATGTCAATTTATAAACCTCTAACAATGATGAATAGTAAAGGAAGAGACACTAAAGTTCATGCACATTGAGCTCATAACTAGATGTTAATCTTTTTCTAAGTGTGATAAATGCAGAAAAAAAAGAAGCAATTAGTCCATGGATTGGCTAGACTTCCTTTGGAATGAAAAGTAAGAGACTGACCGAGAGTGCAAACCAAGCTTGTCTGCCACATCTAACAACAATATATATTCAATTTTTTTTTTTGTTTTATTCACACATCATCTGTTCATTGACAAATCTAAGAGGCTTTTTCCTTGTTTAACAATGGAGAATGGGAAGCAATAGACACTCCTGTTCATACATATTAGATTCATAACAATATGTTAATATTTTTCCAGTTGTAACCAGTGAATAATATATAGTGTGGGCAGATACTTGATATAAATTGATTGTAGTTTGGAAACTAATTTCATCAATTATTGAATTCATCAGCTTTTATTCAGTCCTCCTATATAGCAGTGAATGCTGGACAATCTCTTCACAAATGAAGCAACAGAAATGTGGTTCTACAGAAGGATGCTGAGAATACCATGGACCAAATTTGTCAGCAATGATAAAGTTTTAGAGAAAAATTAAAACAAAATGGTCACTTAACATCAGAAAGAGATTGTTGTAATTTCTAGAGCATAGAATGAGGAGAGAGGGCTTGGAAAATTTGATACTCACAGGACAGCAAGAAGGACGGAGAGAAACAGCACATAACCTACCTAGTGAGCTAGAATAAATAGAACAAAGTTTAAGAAAGATAACAAAAAAAAAAAATTTATTAAAAGCTACAAAGGACAGGAAATTGTGGAGATCCATGATTGCCTATGTCCTGAAGGGAAATGGCACATAGAAGAAATATTATATTATTGTCGGCTTGTACCAGGCTAACCTAAGCTAAATTATTTCAAGAACTCTCGTTAAACAAACTTGTGTCATAGCAAGTTTGATTTCCACTGGGTGCGTTATTATTGCAGTCTTTTGCCAGGCTAAGCCAATACAAGTTGAGAATCCTTTATCTGAAATTCTTGGACCGGAAATGCTTCGGTTTTTAGATTTTTCTGGATTTTGGAATAGAGGCTATTTAATTTGTATATAGTATCTATTGATAAACATAAATGCTTTCTTTTTTTCTTTTCACTACCCATATGGGTATTTGCTGGGATTTTTGACATTTTGAATAATATCTTTACTGAGCATGAAACACCTGGTAAGTAATCCACAAATGAAGGTGTTGCTGTGATGATCGCTAACAAAAAAATGGTGCCAACATCGGCTATATTGCTGGGCTGGGGAACCCCTACCTAGGGCAGATGAGGTCACTTATATCAGCTGCACATCACCTAGGAACCTTCCCAGTGCTTTCTGAAATTTTCCATTTGTGGCAAGTTATATCAGCACCGGAAAACTTTCAGATTTTGGAATTTGGGATAAAGGATACTCATCCTGTAATAGGAAATTGCTGTCAAGTGATGGTTAACACTCTACATTCAGATTCTTTTACTATTTAATCAATTTGAGCCTCGTTGGGCATAACACAATTTTGTTCTTGTTTCAGGGTGAGGTTACATTACCTATAGTAAAAATCTCAGACAGACTGGTCAAACATATGCATTTGTTTAAAACTGAATCTGGTAAAACTAGTTAGCTGTAGAGGAGTATAATAATGATAATGGTGAGATTAACCATTTCCTTACAAGGAAATGTTTGGCATTAACTGAGCGAACAGTCAGTGTGTTATATAGGAATAAAGTGTTGCTGTTGACACTGGAGTTTGAACACAGATCACCAGAGAGCATAGACAGGCATTCCCATTTTAAATAAGTAGATCACGTGATGGTAAAGGAAATGTATATGTGGGAATTATTGTGGCATCTAAGTGATCACTATATGGATTACTATTCTGATCACTATTTGATGGTTACTATTGGAGCGAGTATTATTGAGCAAGTACTATTAGTGCGAGTGTTATTTGAAAGCACCTGACACCAGTATTGTTCAACGGCATTACTATAGTTATATCTGCGATTACAAAGTCTCTACTACAGTGAGCATTATGGATTATAGGATGAGTATCCATTATCCAAAATTCCAAAATGTGAAAGTTTTCCGGTGCTGATATAACTTGCCACAAATTTCATTATGAAAGTGACACATATTTGTTTACATCACAAAAGTGTTAGTGTCAGTTGAAATTTATACAATCTTTTTCTTAAAACAGTTTTTCAGGAAAAGCAGCTTCTAGAGCCCAGTAAAAATCATTTCCAATGCATTCCTATAGTAAAAATCATTTCTGATACATTCATATAGTATAAATCATTTCCAATGTATTCCTATAGTAATAATCATTGGCAATACATTCTTATACTAAGAATAATTGGCAATGTATTCTTATACTAATAATTATTGACAATTCATTCCTATAATAAAAATCATTTTCAATGCATTCCTATAGTAAAAATCATAGGTAATGAATACCTATAGTAATGAGCGGTTAGTTTTTCTTAAAACAGCTTTTCAGAAAAATGAATTTCTAAATTTCAATAACTGTTAACACTCTTTCTAATATTGGTGAGTGTTTCTTTCCTAACCCTTCCCAAACCTAACATATCGTGGAAAGTCAACAATTTGATTATGTCCTTTTCTTTGAATTACATGTGTTATCCATTTTAGTTTTTGCCACTATTGGAAGTTTTCAAGTGTTGTGGTTTTTGTTATTTGTTAAATTTCTTTGTGATTCTGTAGTGCCAGTCTATGAGATCTGTAAGACCTACAGGGTTCATTCTCTTTAAGCCATTTTTAATCATTAATCTGAGAAAATAGTTGTATATAGCTGATAATTTAGACATTTCTAGACATTTTTGAACTCAGATGATGAGTTTGAAATGAATGAAATAAATTTATTTCTGACTATAACTCAATCACTGACAATACTGACATATGTATGTAGTCACAATGCATTTTGCAATCTTAATTTTATATTCTGTTCCCATTGAAAGGACCAAGACATTCATGAGTGAAAAATACCTCTGCCAATAGCCTAAGCATTACCCAAACAGAATATTTATGACACAGAAGAGTTAACTTTAAAAAAAAAATTTTAAGTAAGATTTGTGGTGATAACTAAGAATCTAAGATTAAATTTTGTTTACTTCAAAATTAGTAAAATTTAGTAAAAAAAACTAGTAAAATTTCAAAGTAAATTCAACCTTCAAAATATAATTATATAATTATAATAATAATATAATTATATAATTTTATATATATATATATATATATATATATATATATATATATATATATATATATACGTTTTACCAGTTTGTGACTGGAAGGGATAATTCCAAGGAGGATATTGTTGTGAGTAATTCCTACAACCTGCTTCCCCCTCTGTTTGGTAATGGACAGACTCCAAATGCTTACAAATAAGCTAACTTAATTCTTTTCTTTTCCTTTCGTTTAGCAGTTGTATTAAGTTGAATAAAGCTTTCTTAAGTTTATTCGCCTCGAGTTATTCATTACAATTTATTCAACTTAAAATAATGGAACGATACCTCAAGCCAGACCGACTGGAACTCGATACATCAGACCCTGACTCTAGTGTAGGTATGTCCAATATTTCGCTAAAAAGTGGTATACCTTGACGACAAAAGGTCCCCAAATTGATAAAACAATTTTTAACGTTTAAATATTTATGTTGTTATTAAAGAGGAAAGACCAAAGTATTTTCTGAATATTTTTTCAGATTTTTTAATCCTTCCTATAAATGTTAAAAATTTTATTAAAAATCTTGTTTTTTTTCGAGTCAAAAAATTTCGTAAAATCGAACTTATCGACATTTCTGTCGGAAAGATCATAGTTTGTTAGTTAAAAAATCATGAAAAATCAATTACACCTTTTTCTTTTGTTATCTTAGGAAATTTAGAATGATTAAAGTATACTTAATGTAATTTGAAAGAAACATTACTTACATTTTTAGCAGAAAATTTTTTAAGAGAGATATTTCCCACCAGGGTAGTCTATTTTGACAGGCGTTGATTGATGTACGTCAATATATTCACAACTTACGGTACTGAAATTTATTGTACGGTACCGCCAAAGTGATATAATTCGTTCTAATTTTAAGTGAATCTGGTTAGTAGATTTTTTTTTTAAAAATTCACTTTCAAATTTATTTATTTTTTTTTTTTACCTTACGTTTGAGGAAGAATTCTGCACTGAAAATAACATTTTACAAGTAAAAATAAAACAGTAAAAAAAATACATTTTTTTAAATTGAGGTTTATTATTTCAGTCATGAAATATTTTTCTGAGAATATAAAAATTACATGAAACACCATTAATTGAAACGGGTTTAACTTAATGAAATGAGATTTTATTTCTTTTTTATTAAGGCAGATTTTTTTCTATTTATTAATAATTATATGGCAGTAATATGAGTTTTATTTTATTTATTAATAAAATTAACATGCTAATAGCAGCTATGTTGGTTTTGTTTTGACTCGACAAGTATTTTTTAGTTTGAGTAGTAGCGAGCTAACTCCAGAAAATTTAAACTCCCAAAATCGTTTTAATTGATAATTTGTCGTGTGGATAATAATTCCAAAGTAATGTACAATGAATTTATGCATTCGATTTCAAACTTGAAAATTTGGGTGGACTTCCAAGGGCGTTTTTTTTTTTGTAATTGTAAATAATAGTCGATATTTTCTTTTATCCCACTATTCGATTATATTTGAATAGAAAAAGAAAAAAATTGAAAATAATACGACGATATTCAGAAAACTTGACAAGCGTTGTTTTCTTGTTACAAAGCCATTTCTGAAGTAAAAAAAAAACTTGCTTCTATCAAAGGAAACTACTCATGTGACATTATTTCAACAATGTGCACCCGTACTTTCGTTGTAGACGATTTTAAATACAATTTTGGAATATTAAAAATTATTTTTAAAATAATTATGGTTGTCAGATTTTAATAAGCTTTCAAATTTATGATCTTTAAAAAGTAGAGAACATAATATATCATTTCTATAAGGTTGCAGAAAGAACTTAATGTATAAATATATAACAACCTTTTGTCATATTGTGTATTTAAAATTGAAAAAAAAAAGAAAATTAATGTAAAAATTTATTGTTCATCAAAAATTTTTTTTTCTTTCAGATAATAATTACCTTCGTATATATTATTCAAAAAAGCCATTAAAAACTTTCTTAATTAAATATTGTCTTAGTTTTATTGGGTTTTGTATTTTTACAATTGAGGTAAAAGTTTGAACAATTTCGGACATTTTTTTAACAAAAAAATCGATGATTTAGATTTTTCAGAGTTTTGTGCATTTAATTAAAAAAAAAAATTGAGGTTGCAAATAAATTTTTTTTTGTGTTTTCATAAAATTAAGTTCGAGGGGGGTAACAGATATAAAAAAATATATTTATACCATGACTTTCAAAGAGACAAACATTTCTAAAATAAGTTCATTCACATCTGAATAAGTTCTGAAGTTTTCATTAAAATCCAACAAGTAGTTAATTTTTACAAGAATTTCGAAATTAATGTGTCTTTCAACTGACAAAAAAACAACTAAAAAAAAACGCTAAAAAGGTCAAAATTGGACATACCTACTCTAGTGACAAATGGCAACATTGGAGGGATATGTTCGAGGGATTTCTTTCGGAGCTGCAGTCTTCTTCTACGTCGGCATTGACTGGTTCACAGAAATTAACCCTCTTATTACACCATGTTTCCACTCCCATTTATAAGTGTTTGTCCGAGTGTCAAAATTACGATACTGCTATAAGCACTCTGGATGGTATGTTCATTAAGAAGAAAAACTCCATTTTTGCACGATACTTACTTGCTACTCGGCGTCAAGAGACTGAAGAAAGTCTAGAGCTGTATCTTCAAAACCTGAAAATATTAAGTCGCGACTGTGATTTTACTGCCCTGACAGCAAGCCAAGCCAGAGATATCTCAATAAGAGATGCCTTCATCAGTGGAGTACGGTCTAATCAAATCAGACAAAGGATGCTCGAAAACAAGGACTTGGATCTGGCTACCGCCTACGAACTAGCCCTTACGTTGGACTTAGCCCAGAAACAATCAGATCTCTATTCGCAACCTGATTTTTCAGGGGC
The DNA here is from genome assembly GCA_964036315.1 of Acanthosepion esculentum. Classification (NCBI taxonomy): domain Eukaryota; kingdom Metazoa; phylum Mollusca; class Cephalopoda; order Sepiida; family Sepiidae; genus Acanthosepion; species Acanthosepion esculentum. Next base: position 751,371 of record OZ038514.1, read on the forward strand.
TACTATTCCTGCCCATTCTCATTCACAACATTGTGACCCCCAGGATAAGGATTCTTCAAATACTATTGAACAACCCGTTACTATCGCTGCAGCTAAGATTAAGTGCTACTTCTGCGGTCTTCGTAAACACGCTCGTTCATCCTGCCCGGCTCGAAACAGTAGATGTCATGGATGTGGCAAGCAGGGACATTTTTTAAAGGTTTGTCGGTCGGCCCCTTTACAGAAAACCCGTTTAGCCACTACCCTATCTCTATCTACAATATCGACTGTCTCTCCCAAATGCCTCTCTAAAACAATTGTGCCGGCCAGAGTGAACGGACTAAATCTCCACGTTCTTATTGATACGGGGAGTTCTGAAAATTTTATCGATGCACATATCGTGGAAACAAACAAATGGAAAATCTTTTCCTGTTCTAATCAAATATCGATGGCCACTTCGTCCTTATCCTGCCGTGTAATCGGATTTTGCATGGTTAACCTCGAGCTAAAAGAAAATAAGCCAAGATTCTATAAGCCCCCTCAAACAACACTCATAAAGGCCACTCGGTCTTTCGAAAGGCTTAATCTGGATTTCAAGGGTCCACTACCTTCTAAAACTCAAAATAAATACATGCTTACTGTAATTGACGAGTACTCAAGGTTACCCTTCGTCATTCCATGCCCTGACGTAACGGCTACTACAGTTATTCAAGGCCTCTGCTCCCTTTTCGCAATTTTCGGCGTGCCTGCATATATTCATACAGATCGGGGATCTGCCTTTATGTCGGAAGATCTCAAGAATTTTTTGTTTGAACGAAGAGTGGCGGTAAGCCGAACCTCCCCTTACAACCCTCAAGGGAACGGACTCTGTGAAAGATATAATGGAATAATATGGAAAACAGTTCAGTTGGTTGGCGTTAGCAAACCGGAAAATGCCGATCTCAAAATGGGAAAGTGTCATCCCCGAGGCTCTAAACGCTATCAGGACCCTACTGTGTACATCTACAAACGCCACTCCACATGAGAGGTTTTTTCCGTTCCAAAGACGAAGCTCAACAGGCACTTCCCTCCCCTCATGGCTTGCTCAACCTGGAATCGTTTTACTGAAACACCATGTTCGTCATAGTAAACATGACCCCTTAGTCAGCAAAGTGAAACTAATTGAGGCGAACCCCCAATACCCCCGGATTGAAACTGCGGAAGGAAGACAATCAACAGTCTCCTTAAGAGATCTCGCGCCGGCTGGAAATACACCTGAAGAGACTACTGCGAGGGAGAATCGCGAAAATCCAGTTTTCAGGACCAGCCCAGTTAAGCTAGGCGATCAAATCCCGCGTACTTCTAGTTCAGATACTCTACCGGATGAATCAGATTATCCTTATGAACCTTCTACTTCTGATTCTGAAGAAAGAACGACACCCCAAAAACGGACTCACCCTACATCGGAGACTGACACCCAGCAACCGAAACATAAAAAAAACTGCCGTTTCAAGGCTAGACCCTCTACGCAGAAATGCGTTAATTACGATAACTATAACCTGTCGTCTGACGTAGACGGCCACCAGTCACCTGAACAATTAAGATGTTCCCAAAGGACCCTCAAAATGCCAGGTCGTTTGAAAGACTTTATTCTGTACGAATAACTAGCCGGTGGGGGAGAATGTTGTGAGTAATTCCTACAACCTGCTCCCCCCTCTGTTTGGTAATGGACAGACTCCAAATGCTTACAAATAAGCTAACTTAATTCTTTTCTTTTCCTTTCGTTTAGCAGTTGTATTAAGTTGAATAAAGCTTTCTTAAGTTTATTCGCCTCGAGTTATTCATTACAGATATAAATCCAGGGAGAGCTCAATGTAGACTACAGAGCATTATAATGATAATAAGAAGACAGAGACTTTAATTATACATTTTGTTTATAATTTTTATTTCATGAACACCGAGAGAGATGTTCGTCTCATCAGAACAAAAACCTGGTCCACAAATGGACAAAGTACATCAGACGGATACTTTAGATTGGTAGTGGGGAGAGAAGGTGAGAGAGAGGGGTTAGGTAACGATAGGGCTTAGAGATTAGTGGTTTGCAATGGTCGGTTTCCTCAACCAAGAATTATACTCTACACTTTTTGGATTTTAATATTGGTTTTTATGTTACTTTGGTTGATACTGTTTGTTGTATTTTTATGCAGGATAAATCAGGCTGATTCAAATTAATTTAATTAAATGGATCTTAATCTAAATAAAATAAAAGGCGGTGTTACTATGGTAAAACTTGAGCATTTGTTTTTGTTTTGTGGAGACATTTATAGAGACATTTATTATATATATATATATATATATATATATATATATATATATATATATAAACTGTTCTAATTGAGTTTATGTAAGTTGTTCATCAAGGTCATCATAGACTGAGTGACAGAATTTCCTTTAAATTTGTTTTTCTAAAAGTAATATAATTTTATATTCATCCAAATAGATAATACAAATAGATACATGCAATTCTAATAGGTGTGGATCATAAGAAATATACATATGAATTGTTGATGCTAAATAAATGAACCTAGTGAACAGAGTTTCTCTTTGATTTATTACAAGTAGGTATAATGGGTCACAATGCAAAATGCAGTTCTTGTGGATCACAGTAAAAAAATAAGTTTGAAAAACACTGACTTAAGGGACCTTATGGGAACCATGTAACAGCCTGTTGGTAAGGATAGCCAGTAGTAAAATTTAGAAGTAAATTCAACCTGCAAAGATATAATGTTGAATAGTGAGTTTGATCCTGACTAACTCACACTGATGGTCATTCAAACATGTGAACAATGATGAGGGAGGAAGCTTATACTTAACATCAGGAAGAGGCAGCTGAAATTTCTGGGACACATAATGAGAAAGGAGGGCTTGGAAAATCTGATACTTACAGGGTGGATAGAGGGAAAGAGAGACAAGGGAAAGCAACATGTGACATACATAGTATGTTTAAGCAAGTGGATGAAAGAACGGGTCTGGGAGAAGTAGCAAAATGACAAAACATATTGAGAACTACAAAGGAGGGGAAGTGGAAAGCTATGATCTTGAAAGGACACGGGACATTAAAGAAGAAGGGAGACAGAGAGTGATTATTTCCCTTTTGACTAGTGTCTTAAGGCAGTCTTTCAAATGGTGGGTCCTGACCCTTCAGTGGGTTGTGAGATAAATGAAATGGGTCACAACAAAAAAGAAAGAAAAAAATAGGCAAGTAAGAGCAAAGTGCAGAATACAACTCTAAATGTTGCACAGCACTCATAAATCAAAACTAGTTTTTCACTGATGTAAGCACATATCATATATTATTTTTTTTTAAATATAATTATATATATATATATATATATATATATATATATATATATATATATATATATATATATTTTAAATAAAAACAAATTACTTTAAGGTTCCATATAATAAATTATTTCACCACAGACCTTTTAAAGGACAGTGGATCATCAGATTTATTTCCAAATGTTGAAATGAAAACATGAAAATAAATTTACACATTTATGACGGGCAATAATAAGGAAATTAACGAAGTGGGAGCAGTGTAGGGGGTAGCGAGACAGCATTGAGTTAGATGTAACATTTCTATTGTTTCAAATTTAAATTTTCGCTGAAATCTAGACATTGACACGTTAAATCTGTTAACGGAAGTTATATCTTGATATGGGAGGGGGATAGAACAAAAAAGCACAAAGAGAAAAAGAGAGAAAAAAAGAGAAAGAGGTTGTGATAAAGTGTCATTAACTTCCATTGGAATAGGCGTTGTTTTTTTCTTTACTTTGAGATTTCGTAAAATTTTTTTGTTTAAACAGTCTCTAAGCAATTTAATTATATGTTAAAGTTTTTTAAAAAAATCCTTATTACGAACATTTTGGGGATTTAATGTGAAATAGTCGATTAAAAAATATTTATAGAATTTAAAACACTAGAAACTTTTTCTCAAATATAAGTTTACATCTAGTAGTAAATGATTGTTAAGGTGATATCTCTATCAGTTTGAATTTTATTTATGATTTTGATTAGTGACTATTTTTACATTGGTAATTTTTATTACTTAAAATTTAGTTTTAATTTAATATGGAGTGGCATTTTAACGCAATATTAGAGATCACGCTCCATCATATATTGTAAACACATCTATGTAAATTTCATACACATACGTTCTTTCACATTTGCAGTCACTTATACAGGTACACGTGTACTGATATACATAGGTAATTTCATATATCTTCTCAGATGTTTCCGTATACTTATACACATATATATAGGGGTGCAACTAGATTATATATATATATATTTGTGTATTTAGGCAGCAAATTCTTTTAGGTATGTCTGATTGAATAAATTACAGACATTATGTCTGCTAATTTTTAATAAAATCCGTTCATACTCACGAATAAACTTCTGTGTATTGATGTTAAAGGATGAGAGAAATATGCTATATATATATATATATATATATATATATATATATATATATATATATATATATATATACTGTTCTCATTGAGTTTATGTATCTTGTTCACTCATTGCAGACTGAGTGACAGAATTTCCTTTAAATTTGTTTTTCTAAAAGTAATGTTTATATTCATACAAATGGATAATACAAATAGATACATGAAATTCCAATAGGTGTGCATCATAAGAAATATAAATTGTCGATGCTAAATAAATGAACCAAGTGAACAGAGTTTGTCATTGATTTCTTACAAGTAGGTAATAATGGGCCACAATGCAAAATGCGGTTCTTGTTGTGGGTTGCAGTAAAAAAAAAGTTTGAAAAATGCTGACTTAAGAGATCCTATGGAGACCATGTAATAGCTCCTTGGTGAGGATAGCCACTTTGAGCTTAGCTCACAACAAAGGCAGATATGGTAGGCAGTTGTGATTCCACAAACAAGGGAATACCATGCATCCTAAATAAAGAGCATAAAAATATATCACCAGAGTTTGTGTCATGTCCCTCTTGCAGACATTATAATAAAAGCTTCTTTTTATTCACTCCTTCACACACATCTTGCTTTTTTCATGTGTTCTAATTTCTCTGTGTGGGACAAATTGTGACAAATATACAGTTTTATATATGGCATTTTTGTATGACATTTTTATACTTCAATGTTGTATATAAAATGTTTTCAAGTTTAACTCATTTTAGATTTCACTTTTTGGGGTTATTTTTGCCATTTTCTCTTTCATGTCATGGATAAAGCCTTTTAGGCACTCTTTAATTTCCATACCAGCAAAAAATGGAGTGTCAAAGGGACGGTCTTTCCCTTGACACTGCTATTATTTTAACTACCTTGATATTTCTAAGGTGTATAATGAACAAAAAAAGAGAATTTAACACTCATAGGATATATTGAACTCAGGAGGGACAGAGGAAAGACATGAATAACCTACTGAAAGAGCTTGTGTAAATTGTTGATAGAACAAGGATTAGGCGAGATAGCAAAAAGAAACAAGAAACACTGCTAAGAGCAACAAGTGACAGGAAATTGTAGAGGATCATGATTGCGCACGTCCTAAAGGGACCAGAATATAGAAGAAGAAGAAGAATATCATGATAAACTAATGCATGTAGTGGGCATTGGAGAGTGGAGAAGAATGAGATATTAAGACATTAGAGTCAACAGCATATTTTCTGAAGTCATTATTATTAAATTTTTGAAAAAAATAAATATTAAAAATATTTTTTCAATTATTAATACATGGTAATTCCAGTGGAGGGAACCAGTTTATTACTCAGTAATTATAGAAAACGGTTCCCCCAATTTATGTACAGTAGACCCTTATAACAAGAAGAGTTAATACCGGCCATAAAAAATGACAGCATATTTTGTTAAATCTTTAAATAATTAGGTTTTTCACATGTGGGTCTCTAAATATATTTTTCCAACTATTGTAACATGCATTGAATATAGGATGATCAGTTTATTTCTTAATAAAAATAGTAACTCGTCCCCCCCCACTTATATGATAAGATGAGTTAATTCCTATCATCAAAATGATGGCATATTTTGTTAAAGCCATTTCCTTGTTAGGTTTTTCACACATAAGTCTCTAAATGTATTTTTCTTATTATATTAATATGCATTAATTCTATGTTGTATGTATCTTGTTTACTACAAGTCTACCATTCGTCCATGCACTGAATATTGCACTGACTATTGCTGCCACATCTGCTATGTCTTTAGAGATTCTTGATAAAGTCCAAAGAAGAATCTGCAATATTAAACGTGAATCGTTGCACCTTCTTTGCTGTCACAAAGTGGAAAGATTACATTAAATCAATTACTAAGTCTGCTGCTTTTCTGTGTTTTGCTAGACAGTTTTTATCTTCGGAGTGTATTTGACATATTTATAAGTCTACCTGTTAAATAGTTTAGCAGACTATTATTTTTAGGGGGAAGTGTATCATTGCTCCGACTTCTCAAGGTTGAATTTTGAGGTCAGACGGAATACAAAACAAGAAAGTCGATTTTGATTGGCCGAATCAGCATGAGAACGATAAATAGAGAAAGGGTTTTCGATGAGTTGTTTCTTAACCGTCAAGCAATGTAGACGTTGACTTTCGTGTCTGAAACGGCTTTCCAGTGGAAGGAGAGCAAACCCACTGGCTAGTTAGAAGACGTATACGTTGATGTTAATAAATTAGTTTAGTTTTTAGTTTTTCCTTCCGCTTGTGCTGTTAGCGTCTGTGTCATCTGTCAGCAGCAAGGCAAGTGGCCTGGAGGAGAGATATCTCGTGGGCTCTGAGAGTGTCTGCCACTGAGTCGCTCCAGCGTCTTCTTGGTCTGCCTCTCGCTCTCCAGCCAGAGTACTTGAGGGTGTATGCTCATAGAGCTGGTTGGTTGATAGGCATACGAGTGAGGTGTCCGAACCACTTGATCCTCTGTCGTTCGATGTGTTGTATGATTGGTATTGCTCCTACCATATTTCTTATTGCCTCATTCCTGATCTTGTCTCGCCTGGTCTTGTTCACTGCTTTCCTTAGGCATTTCATTTCACAAGTGATCAGTTTCCTCTCAACGGTTTTTGTTAGGGGCCATGTCTGGCACTGGTATGTCAGCGTTGGTAGGAAAATGGCGTTGGTGATATTTTCTTTGGTGCTCATGGAAACGCTAGGATCTTTTAGAAGAGGAGCAAGTTGGTAACTGACTGCGTTGGCTTTCTGATATCTGGTTTCGATCTCTCTGTCTAGTTTGCCGTTTTCAGTAAATATGCTGCCCAGATATTTGAATTCACTGGTTTGCTTTAGCTGGATCCCATTGATGTTAATGTCCAGTTTTTCTGGTCTCTTGCTGACGGTCATGACCTCGGTCTTACTGACACTGATCTTCATGTCGTATTCCTAGCATCTTGAGTTGGTCAGTGTGTTCTGCAGCTGGATCCTGTCATTGTTCATCATTGTCTGGTCGCCGGCGAACATGAATTCGTTGAGTGCCTTAGGATCTGGATTGGCCTCCTTTGTAATCTGGTCCATGTAGATCACGAACAGTAGAGGAGAGAGATTGCAGCCTTGCCTAACCCCAGATGTTACTGAAAACCAGTTAGACATTCCACTTGCCGTGTGGACTGCACTCTTGCTGTTAGCTTACATGGCCCAGATGTTGTCTAGCAGCTGCCCCTTGATATCGTACCGATCGAGGACCTCGTATACCTTATCTCTGTTGACTCGATCGAAGACTTTCCTGATCCACGAATACGAGATGGAGATCTTGGTCGTGTTCCATCGCCCTCTCACACAGTTGTCGGAGTGCAAAGATTGCATCGGTGCACCCACTTCCCTTCTTGAATCCAAACTGGGCGTCACTGAGATGTTCTGTTTTTACTCGAGCGCGCTGCTCAAGGGTCTTTACATACAATTTCCCTAGTCCTTTTCCTCCTGATGAAGATAATATTAGATAAGTTTAAAATTATCTTTGTTGATATCTTTTGTCTGTGAACGAAAGCAACTAATGATCACCAGTCAGGAGAAAACGAGTGAAAGAAGAATGCAACTTTATTATCGAGCGATCACCGTTGCCCAAGACCACCCCACCAAGGGGCTATACAACATTGTATTAATTGACACAGTGACCAAGACCTCCCAGCATGAGGGAGCTATGCATCATACCATTCGTCTATGCGTCGAGTATTGCTGCTACATATGGTCTCGTGCTCCTGCTATATATTTAGAGATTCATGATAAAAGCTAAAGAAAAATCTGCAATGTTATTGGTCTTGATCTACCATCCCAGCTTTAGTCACTTTCCCACCGTCATAATGTAGCTTCTTTGTACCTTTTCTATAAATATTATAAACATGGTAATTGTTCTGACAAGCTGAATGGAGGTTTGGATACTTATTGAAAAAGCACTAATGTATGTTTTATGATTTTACTAGGCATGCCCGGACACGATTCATTCAATGAAATCAGTTCAAAAGGTATTATGTGTATTTAATTATTTAAAACTTTTAAAGTATAATTCTATCAAAATACTCATTTTACGCAGAATAGGGGTTTTCAAAAATGAAAGCACGATAGGAGATGGCAAAAAGAAATAGATTGCACTTTCGAAATCAACACCAGAAAATTACTTAATAACAGCTAAAACATTCATAGGATAATTATGTTGTTGGCCTGTGTTATCAAACTGTTTTCACCTGTAAGTTTCTAAATATATTTTCCAGTTGTTTTTTCTTTCATTTTATCCAAGCAAAGTGATTTGCTGGGTGTGAAAGAGAATGAGACCGCTTTAGTGAGGAGAAATGTTAATAAAGGGACAGGATTCAGGAAAACAGAAGATGACGATTAACGTTGCATTTAAATTTTTGAAGATCGTAGGTAACAGGGAAGTTGCCAAATTAGAAGTACGCTTAAATTCATGCAATCGGTGTTACCAAGGATGAGAGCTCATTAGAACAATGACCATGAAAATATTTAGAGAAAGGACAAAGGGAAGCCACATTACGGCAGTGTGAAAGTGACTGAAATCGGAATGCCAGGTTAGGACTAATAACATTACAGACCCTACTTTGGATTTTGTCGAAAATCTCGTGTTATATACCAGGAGCAGTAGACCATATATGCCTGGCACAACACAGTGAACCAACTTCCCCAGCAGCAGAACTAGCAACTGATTCAGTATAATCATTCCAGTGTTTGTTTTTTTGGGGGTTTTTTTTTTCGTGTTGGGAAACTGATGATTGTTAAATCAGGAGAATAGGGAGGGTGATCAACCAATTCAAAGTCACACACGACAGCCATTGAAACCAAGGGCTTGTGTGACGGAGCATTGTCCTGGTGAAACAAGATCTCTTTCATTAGTTTTCTTAGACGTTTGCTCTTGATAGCCTTTTGTAACTGCCACATCAGTTGAGCATAGTACTCTCCATTGATGGTGTGGCCCTTTTGAAAATAGTCAATAAACACAATGCCTTTTGCATCCCAAACAACTAAGGCCATCACCTTCCCCGCATATGAAAATCCTTGGCTTTTGGATCAGGTGAGGAGGTGTGTTTCTACTGCATAGATATTGTCTCTTTGTCTCTGGTTCAAAGTGATGAGCCCAATGCTCATCCTGGGTTAGAAAACGTTCAAGGAAACCAGCTGCATCTGTCTCAAACATATCAGATTTTTCGCGTGGTGTGATCAGCTGGTGCACTTTTAATCAGGTATTAGAAGACCTTTAACCCACCAAGCTGAAACCTTCATCATGCCAAGCTGTGTAGAATATTCTCAACACTCAAACGGGATATGCTAATAGGATTAGCTATTTGATTTATAAGCAATCGCCTGTCATCCATCACCATATGGTGAACACGATCAATGTTGTTCTCCTCGATGGTGACAGATGCAGTTGCAGGACGTCCATGCCTTGGATCCTCTGCAAGTCTTTCCCTTCCCTTCCTAAATTTAACTGCCCACTTATGCACTGTTGATAAAGCTAGAGCCTCATCCCCTAATGAAGCAACCATGCCAGTATGAATGTCCTTGAGGGTTAAACACCTTTGCTGCAAGTACTTGATAACACCACGATGCCAAATTTTGTCCATTTTCAAGAGCAGTCGTTAACAATTAATTTTGAGGTTTTTGAATAGTCAGGCGTTTGTTTAGCTGGAAAGAAACAATGCAGTTATTAATAAGACTTGCAACTAATGCATGCAAGATTTCGTAGCTCCAGCATCATTCCTTCATATGTGTTGTGTTCCTTGAGGATGTGGGCGATTATGGTCCTCCACAACTTTGCGTACTTTTTGTCTCTTAACAATGTTTTTTGTTTTTTTGCTATCTTTCCTAATCCATAAAGATAGCAGTTCTGTGCTATTTTCCTAAATATTTTAATACTTGGTTTTGTTTCTGTGAGACACTTCCGCTATTTATATTCACCTTCGGATTTCCGTGTCACTTTCCCCGCCACCGTCCAAATAATTAAGTTGACTGCCTGCTTCATTCTGATGTCTCCAATTTGTATCTCACTCACACCTTAAGCTGTCTCTCATGTTGAGAGCCATAATTCTGTATTTCTTATATTTAATCGTTAGTCTTTTCTTCTAGCTCACCTACGCTATTTTGTCTAGGACAGTGATACCCAAAGTGTGGTGCACGTACCGGTGCTGGTACTGGAGCCATTGTCAGCCAGTACGCGGAGAGTATCCAGGAAACAAAGAAACAGTAGTCCCATTCCACACCAAGGGAGACTGCAGGGATATCTGACTCGGTTTCTCTTTTTAACATTTTTATTTTAGTTTTATGGTTACATTTTCTAATTATTCACACTAAAAGCCATTGCTATAAAACTAACGAATGCGATATAATGAACAGCAAAACAGTGAAATGAAATACATATGACAACACCATCATGATGTCATGATGACGTGGCATGTGACTGTGTGGGAACCACATCTAGGAATACTAAAAATCTTAGGAATACTAAAAGGCTAATTTGGTCTTTAAAATTTCGCCTGACTGTGGAAAAAAAGGAATAACCACTTGTATTTTGACACAATTTTTTAAAATTACCATTTAATTCCTTAGATTCGTAATTTAGCTACATATCTAAAAAAAAAAATGTAGGAGCGGGTAACCCCTCCCTCCAAAAAAAATCCTTAGCTGGATTGGAAAGCTTCGCTCGCCAGTCCCTGGCACATTGAAAAAAATTCCCCCGAAAACTGCCAGTACGCCATATCAGATAGTTTGAGGCCTAGGAGATTTTCCTTCCGTTTCCTTTCTGAGTCTGCCCTCAACACGTTGTCATTTTTGCCTATCTTACGTCGTTCAGATTGTGTCTGCCGATACTTAATCCTGGTAGGCCTTCTATTTATCTTAGGAAAGCCTTGTTGTATAAATAAACCCGATGAGAAAACATCCTTGTTTGGTGCCTCATTTTATTTTTTCTCTACTTACTGAACTCGTTTTTCTGTCCGTAAGCAGGCGGGCCGTTCCCATTAAATTTGGTAGAAATATAAATCATAAAACCGCATTTATTTGATGTCCCACTTTTACGTAATATTACTGCGCGTACGTCACACACACACACACATGCATACATACACACGTACACATACACACGGACAGACAACCGATTTTTTATACCGTATTTTCTTGTGGACAATACGAGAAATTTTGAATGACAATTAAAGGCAAAACAGAGGGGAATCGTATTATATACACAAGTACACAGTTTCAGAATTTTTTACTCAGCTTAAAAACCTCCTATTTGGGACAGCAAAATTGCAAATGTATCCAGCACAATAAATAATAAAACATAGGTACCTCCACTTTTTCGCTAAAAAGAGCATTCAATGATGTATAAACGTGTCCATTTTGAAAGTACACGACATTATCAGAAAATCGATTACTATAGTAAATTTAAAGTTAGCATTCCTAAAATTAGATTACGGAGAATATTTCCAACATTTTAAAAATTACTGAGTACTAAAAAATTATATAAAAAAAGCATTCATCTGTCATTTTCTTAAATTATGTTTTAACAGATAAAGTCTCCGTAGAACAACAATAAAACTGTCAACACCTTTTCAGTGCTTGTTTAAATCACCGCTACTGTATGTTTTAAAAATCTATTTCTCTGTTAGTTTCAACTTAAAGTAAACAATATTTGTTTCAAATCAGATTAATTATACTTTAAATCAGCTAATATTCCACAAATAACGTTTCAGAAAAAATATTTTATTTTTGGAAGATTTTTTAATAAAAAAAATTACATTGCGATGACAAATGACTAAAAAAGGGCGCTAGTCAGCTATTTTTTCCAAAACAAAAATGAATCGATTTCAGTCAATACAATTTATGTTTGAAATACACTACAGAGTATTTTGCTTACTGGAAATAGTAAATTTAATCCTTTAGCTTTCAATTAAGGCTAATATGAAAGCTTCAAGAAAGTTTTTTTTAATTTTTAAAATTCATTTTAAATCTTAGGTATCGCGAATTAGTGGAAAACAAAGTAACAGTGTTGATAACAATTGGTATTTGATATGTTGACAATATTTGTTCTTTAGGGATCAACGTACAGGAAATTCACCAGAATTCATTTAAAAAATATTAAAAGGAATGCACAAGATGTCATGCTTTGATAAATGTTACAACAAATCACCTTTCTCTGAAAATTCGAAAATAAGTTTTGAAACATCCGATTCATTTCTATTCTTTAATATCGTGAAAAATTAAATATTTTAGTGAAACTTCACTTCTTGCGTTTTCTTACTCTCATACAACACTACAGAGTAACCCTTTACCTTGAGTGGCACTTGGGTGGACATTAGTAAAAAAAAACATCTTGTATGTACACCAAAAACTGTTCATTTTTTATTTCATAAGTTGATGTAATATTGCACACAAATATTAATTTAACATGGACGAATGATATGATCCCAGATAGAAATAACAAAACATTTGCGCTCTACAATAAGTTCAAGCTTGGTCACAATACTTCTCAAACTGCTGCCAACAGTAACAGAACAGAGGGTGGGTGATTAGTCACGGACAGTACGGCGCTAGTTTATGAAATTACGCAGTGGGGATACGAGTCTTGAAGATGTAGGTGGTAGAGAACGACCACCTGCAGTTAACAATCAATACCTGACAACATTCGTACAACAAAATCCATGTCAACGTGTTAGAGAAATGTCACTCATAATGGAATAAAAGTTGACTCTAAAATCGGACTATTTCCCGAACAACCTAAAAATTCATTTCATTTACAATAATTAAATAATACTTTAATAAACAACTATTTCGCAAAAATTTGGTTTACTAAATTATTCTTTATTTCATTGCTGTAACTTAAATTTGATTTCTTTTATTAACGTAGATAAATTAAAATAGGATGTATTTTATTAAAACATTAACCTATTAGGTTGTGTCATATATACTTCATCGGACTAAGTTTGTTTAAGTTGATGCCAACTAACTCTATCACAACTACAACTGTAGGAATATTATTATTACAAATAAATAAAAGCAAAATATAAATAATAATAATAATAATAATAATAATGAAAATTATAAATAAAATAAAACAATAACATAAAAAGAATGTATAAAATAACTTAAATAAAAATTAAAAATAATAAAAATACTCCCAGGAAATACGGACATCCCACCAAAAGACGTTAAAATTCAATCTCTTCGCCACAAACCATCAGTACTGGCAACAAGTGTCCAACTTCTCTCTGTGATATGGCATGTAATACTACGTAGTAACTTCTCCCCTTTATCACACGTACCATAAAACAATTTTAACCTGAAACATATACACACCAATATACACAAGAAAAATATAAATAAACTGTATGAAATTAACATGCAATTTACCATGCTTTTCCTGTTATATCTATACATTTTATTTCCTGTCAAGTATGCTTTATCTCCGTGACCATGAGCCTAATTTCTGCTGCTATAATATGAGTGAATAATCCCCCTACGCAACTGAATAGAATTTATTTTATCTCAACATGAGATTTGTCGTAACTATGTCTAAAACAATAAAAGATTTGATCAATACAAAACAAAGCAATAAACTAAAACTTGAAGGAGGGATTTACTCTATCACCAGTACTGATTGCCAGAAAGCATATATTGGAGAAACTTCAAGAAGTTTAAATAAAAGATTACATGAACACAAAAGAGATATTTTACAAAACAACACATTAAACGCATTAGTTACTCACTGCAACGAGACTCAGTACAATGTTTTATAAAAAATGCTACTCTAATTAAAAAGAGAAAACAATTAATTGAGACGAATATATTTACAAAGTGCTTTAAGCGCTAGTTCATTCACAATAAATTTGCGTTCAGGGTATTACAACGTTTCACCTTTCTTAGCAGATCTTCTGTTATCACAAAGTGAGATATTTAATAACAAAGATGATGGAAATAAAAAGAAATTTTTTTTAAATGAAATTGGCTAGATTATATACCCAAAACACATATATAAAAATATTTTTAAATTTAAAATTTACGAGAAAAGAAACTGTTAGCAAAGAATTTACGGTTACATCTAGCCAATTCAAATGTAAAGTTATGAGACCTTGCTGCCAATCTAGTACTGCGCTTGAATTCATAAAGTCTAGGTAGCATAGCAGAAAGTTCATCAGAACAATTACCATGAAAATATTTATAGAAAATGTACAAGGGAGCGACATTACGGCAGTGGGAAAGTGACTGAAGCCGGGATATCAGAACATTACAAGTTCTTCTTTGTCAAGAATCTCTAAACATATAGCAGGAGCACCAGACCATATGTGGTAGAAATATTCGAAGCATAGACGAATGCTAAACATATAAATATGTAAGATAGATTCTAGAAATAAAAATTGTCTCGCATGACACAGTGAAGCAACTCTCCTAGCAATAGACCTAGTTATTGATTCAATGTAATCTTCCCACTTCAAGTCAGCAGAGAACGTTACCCTTAGAAGGCGCAACGCGTCACTGTCCTGGAGGTTAGCATCAGCCATACTGATGGAAGGCAAAAATGGGTTTCTCAGATGATTAATAGAAAGTAGTTTTGTTTTGGAGGCGTTAAAATTAACAAGTTATTCCTTGCCCCAGTTAACAGCAGATTTTATGTCACTTTTTAGATCAACTACTAATTTGACCTTATTGAGCCGATCAGACTTACTATTATAAGTAAATCATTGAAGAGTGTCGTATGTTAGTGTACTAGAAATTTACTCTTAATTTCCACATACGACTAATAGTTAGGATGATGCATTCGTCCTTAAAGATGCCTACCAAAAATGGAAAAATACTTATAACTCAACGTAATACTTGTTAAAATTTATAATGCAGAAGGACTGGGAGGTTATTGCCCTTTGGGGATTTCCGGGCCTGTCACTGATAGCAGCAGCAGCAGCAAGTGGTAGGGGAGGAAGGTGTATATAAACGCCGATCTAAACGATTTCGGCCTCTTTTTGATACCTCCTGTTGGGAGTCAGACCTTCGTTTTAGGCAGTGACTGCTTAACAAGTTACGGGGGTCCGGTGAGGTGGCGAGTTTCTGACAGATAGTGCCATTAGCCGAGGGAGCAGTAATTTTAGAACCAAGGAATAAGCGAGTCAGTTTATTTCCTGAGCAAGGTTCTATATCCAAAGAAGAACTTTTAGGAATTGTTCCTTAGAAAGAAGATCTCTGACGAGTCGGCGTGAGGCGGTTGAAAGAAGAAATTTCCGGGAAGACCCAGTCGTGATAGAAGTCCTGAGGAAGAAATTTTCAAAGAAGCTCCTAGTCCTTCTTTGACTCCTAGAACTTTATTTTGTACTCCCACGAGGGAATACTAGAATTATATAGGCCGCGAGTTAACGAGGCCATTTTAACAAGAACTTTGTTTTTACTCCCACGAGGGAGACCTATATAGACCACGTGTTTGAGTGGCCATTTTTGGCAAAGGAAAAAGTGGGTAATTTTTTTTATTTGTTTTTTGTACTCTACTTTTGTTTTGTTGTGTTTTTTTTTATTGTTACAACAGGGAATTTCCAACTCCCTAGCAAGGGGAATATCTTGCAAGAAAAGGTTACTTTTTTTACCCCTCTAATAAAAATATATTTAGACCTACAGTAGTGTGCGTAGTTATATTTCGAAGTTACATTTTTTTTACGTCGGACCCCGGTTAATATACCGGTAGTAGGTTTTATTCTTTAGGTACGGACCTAAAGTCAATAAAATTCCGACATACTTTAAAGTAGTCTACTTAACGATTTTGCGTAAATGGATCGCAGAACAATGACAAAATGGGATGGGAAAAGTCAAAAGTTACTTAGAACAACAGGAAGCGACATTGTTAATAACAGAACTGATTTTAAATGGAATTATTACTAATTTTCTCAATTCTCACAAACTAAGATGACATTTGTTTTCTATGTCTTTTTTTTTCGATCGAAACAAAGCAGACCTTATAGCATTTTTTTGGTTTAACTTTTTTTCTAACAGCTTTATTTCTGGTTATCCTTATAAGTCATCAGCAGATGTCTACTTTGCTGTTTCCAACGGATGTCAACGATAATGCTAATGGTCAAGTTGTATTACTCAATGAACACTTTTGTCCACTGAGACGTGTCCTTGGGGACATTAGTGTGGGGAATTAGAACAATCTACCCCTGTGGACTAAATAAAAGGTTTGGTTCGAAATTCCAACGTATATCACCTGAAGAATGTCGGAGCGTACAACGACAGAAACATCGTGAATATGGCAATAAAGATGAGGGAAACAGTTCGAACGATATAAATAGTGTAAATAGCTTTGCAATAACTCATCTCAGAAATATAGACATATAAAAATAACGACTCGTCATTTGCGTGAATACATTTTGTTAGTCACTGCTTTGATTCCAACTAAGAGCATAAACCATAACAAAAGGCCAGGAGAAAAAGTGATTGCCAGTAACCAGGAATTAATGCAAACAATACCGATAAATTAGTATTATATTTATAGTTTGTTTGTTTATTAGTGGTATATCAATACCTTAAGGGACATTTAATAACGAAATTTAATTTTCTTAGGAGTATAAATAATTTCTTTTACAAAAATGTATTGCTGGTAATTTTTTACAATGAAAATGTATTGCTGGTATTTTTTACTATAAAATGTATTTTTATACTTTCATAGTGTTTTGACCCCAGTTTGAGAGTTAATTGTATGACCATAGCTGAGACATTAACTGGTGCTACCACCCTGGCTCAGAGTGCACCTGGGAAAACACCAATTAAGTGGTGGATTAACGCTCCTAAAAAGCTTCCAATGAAAGGGCTTGCTGTCGGATGTAGTTTATCGTCATGCCCAGGACGTACATTTACAGTACTTCATATATATATATATATATATATATATATATATATAGTGTGTGTGTGTGCGCGCGTGTGTGTATAACATATGTGTACGGTATACGCGTGTGTGTATTTCTAAAGAATTAATGGATGTATGTTTCTTTAATCAGATATTTATATAATAATCTTTAATCCGATATAATTTTGTTATTTCAAAGTTTAGAGTAATATATATTTGTACTATTATCGTGGAGAAATTATTTTCTTTCGGAAGGTTTCTCGAATGCGCAGACTGATAGACTTAAATTACACAATGTTTAATAAGTAAAATTGCGTCGTCTATTTCAAATACGAAGTGACCATTATAATAAAGTTTAGAGTAATATATATTTGTATATTTATAAACAAAAGTAATAATGTTAGTTTTTCTAAAATTTAAGTAAAAGAAACGCTCATAAATATTCATCAGGTTAACTGAAAAGTCCAGGTAAATTATGGAAGATGCAAAGTGACATAATTTAATGTCTAATAAACGAAAGTCAGTAAGTGATGTTGTTGTAAATTAATTAATTACCGTTTGATATTTAAATTATTTTAGTATGGGATCTTTTTATAAATACTTGTTACAAAATAAAATTCCCCGATAAAGTTTATTCTAGGACAAAATGCTTTGTCTAAAATAAGGTTTCCTTTTGTCTTTATTCATATTGTCTTCTTACAGATATATATGTGTATACAATGGGGAAAAGTAATATTTTTACGCCATGATTTTTTTTTATTTAACATAGATTTTATAAAAGAATTTTATAGTCCATACAATATTTGTATACCATGGCATAATGCTGCAATATGCAAAAAAAAAAAACTATTATGAAAAATTTGTTAATAAAATTAAAAATTTGGCGGGGAAAAAGTATTCATACAAAATTATGATACTTATTTAATATTTTGTAGCATATCCTTTACTCAATTCAACAGCAATCGGTCTCTTTTTGTAGCTTTAAATCAGTGGTTCCCAACCACATGATTACTGGTGTGCCGCGATGAGATAATACCTAGAAGCCATTTAATTTCATTTTGTTTAATAAAGACATTCAATTTCTTAATCATGATGACACCACTCAATTCAAAATCGCCGAATTTCTGGAATCTAAATGTTTCGCGCATACTAATTGGTAAGCGTTATTATGGTTTATATTTGTCATGGGACGATTAATCGGAATATCAGGAGTTTTTCAAAGTATCGGGAATCGGCATCGGAGCTGAATAATTCAGACCCAAACATTTTTTTACCTTTTCCTAACCATTTTTATCTTTTCAATTAGGAATCGGAATCGTTAAAAATTTAAGTATTGTTTTATCACCAGTTTATATCGTCTATATATCTCGTTCACAATATTTACAGATTCTTTGTACATATTTTTATTAAATATTTAGGCGTTGTAAATTAAAGTTTTAGCAAGACAAACAAAAAACAAATTAAATATAATAAAAATTCTTTTAGATTTATTTTTTTCAATTTTAGATTCAGTAGTCAAGAAGCACCAGGCACAACTGTCCCACTGACATTCACCATTATTATTTTATACCCAATATTGAATACAGGATATGTTGATTTATGTGAATAAAAATTCTTCTTATATTCTTTGTTTTTGATTATTTTATTGCAAAAAGGCTTCATGAGTGGAAAATATTTATTTTTTGTGATAGGTGTGCCGCGAAAATTGAAAGAATTCAATAGTGTGCCGCCATGTAAAAAAGGTTAGGAACCACCGCTTTAAATCAATGATTTGCAAGTTTCCGTTGGTATATTACTCCATTCTTCTTTGCATATTCACTTTAGGTCCAGGATGTTTTTTCGGTGCTCTCTCTTTTATTAACTTGAATGTTTAATAAATGTCACAAATTTCCTATTGGATTCAGGTCTGGAGACTGTGATGGCCATTCGAGTGCATTTACATTTTACATTGTTTTCAATAAACTATTTTTTCGTAGATTTTTAGCCGTTCGTTAAGGCTCATTACCATGTTGCAAAACCTCCTTCATTTGGGAGTCCAAGCTTTACTACTGATCCAAACAAATTAGAATCCAAAACATATTGGTATATTTTTAATTCATTCTAACATATATTATCTCTAAATTACCCGTGCCATGAGCAGAAAAACATCCCTAAACCATGATATTGCCACCACCAAATTTCACCGTCGGGATTGTGTTCTTCAGTGCAAAGGCTGTACTGTTTTTTCTCCTAACGTGATTCCTTGAATTACGTCTAAATAGTTCAATTTTTGCTTCATTTGTCCATAAAACACTTGCCAAAAACTATTCAGGTTTATTCTTAGGCTCACGACCAAATTTTAACCGGGCGTACCTATGTTTCGCCAATAGTGGTGGAGTTTATATTGGAAAACACGATCTTAGTTGTTTTCTATGAAGTTCATTGCTTATTGTTCGCTTCGTAACAATAATACTTGATGCTTTTAATTCTGCCTGTATTTTTCTCAAAGTTGTCATTGGATTTTTTTTAATTTTGCGCTGAATTCTTCTCATTGATTTGAGAGAAATCTTGCGTGGTGCATCAGATCTCGATTTGTTCTCAACAGTTTTCAGCTTTTTATACTTAGCAGATATCCTGAACATACCATTTATTTACTACTATTAGTTCCGTTATTGCTATTTTCCTATAGATTTGGCCTCCCTTTCAATGTTTGATGATCAATTCCTTTTGCGAATTTGATAGTTTCCTCATAATGATAATTATTGTATATGATTTGTGTGCGGAGATAACCTGATATAATGAATTACGGAATCTGTCTATATCTCTGAGATGAGGTATTATGTACACTATTTACATTATTCGGACTATTGTCCTCATCTTTGTCGCCTGAATAAGGCCGGAGCGTACAACGGCCGAAACGTTGTAATAAATATGGCGACAAAGATAAGGACAATAGTCCGAATAATGTAAATAGTGAATTACGGAATGTTCTAGATTGTGTCGATAATAAGATAATTGTAAGAATCGAGCAAATTCTTACAAAGAATTATGTAAATAAAGGTAATTTAAGCCTTTTGATGAAGACATATTTGTACGAATACTTTTTTCGCCTCTAAATTTTATAGATAACACATAATTCATTTATAACAAAGTTTTCTTTTTCTTTTTTTTTGCTTATTGCAGCATCATGCAATGGTGTAGAAATATTGTATAGATTTTAAGTTTTTTCATAAGTTATAACTATGTTAAATAAAAAATTTCATGGTGTACGAATATTTATTCCCCCCACTGTGTGTGTGTATGTATGAAATTTTGCACATAAATATTTTAATTTCTTAAACGATATTTTTAGTGGATACCCATATCTGTTTATTTATTAAAGGATATATTTAAATAAAGTTAATGTTTATTAATTAAAGGATATATTTAAATACTGAATATTCAGGAAATCTGAAAGAAAAATATGTGCACTCGGGCAGGATTCGAACCTGCGATCCCCTGAGCAATCATTAGATCCGACGCTTGAATACCTCTTTTAAACGCAAATCTTTTTCTCAGACTCTCGAAATATACATATCTGCCCAGGGTGACGCAGGTTCGAATCCGACTGGAGAGATCATTTTTTTTTCTCTTTAATTAGATTTCTCGAATATTCAGGCCGGTAGACGAAAATAGATAAATATACTGTTTAGTGTTTAATAGATAAACGGAGCGTCTACTCAAATATGGTTAGGCAATAAAAAATAACGTTTAAAATCTGTCAGGTTAATAAATAAAAAGTCCGTCAATTCCTTAGAAAGACATATGTATGTTTGTATAATTTAAATACATTACTAATTATTTTACTGCAGAAGGCATTTCTAATGATTTATTATAAATTACATTGAAAGCCAAGAGAAAAGATGATTGCCAGTAGTCATAATAATATAATGTACTAATGATTAGTACATTTTATTTTTTTCTACGGCATAAAAACTACAAACAGTTATTGCACACATTTACTTAAGTACAGTTTTTTATTTGATGGCACAAAGACTACTTAAGAAAAAAAAGAGACTGTTTAGTTTTTCTTGTTTTCATTAACAACGTCATGCACTGCTTATATAAGATCTTTCAAAGGCTTGTCAGCTCGAACGAACACATGGATGCAATTTCCCATAGCAAATGATGGCGCTTTGTCGTAGACATCAAAAGGCACGATTACTCCTACAACGTGACTTCATTACTTGTCTCTAGTACTTTTTTTATATGCCGTCCTTCGTATGACGATAAACTACACCCGGCTGCAAGACCCCTGATCGGGAGGTTTTGAGGAGAGTGGAATCACCTTTTAATTGCTGTTGATGTCAAGTCCACCGTGATTCGGGGTGGTAGCACTTGTTAGGGTCCCAGCTGTGGGCAAATAATGACCCCCCAACCCAAACTGGGTTCAAAACACTATGTGTAATGAATAACTCGAGACGAATAAACTTAAGAAAGCTCTATTCAACTTAATACAACTGCTAAACGAAAAGAAAGAGAAAAGAATTAAGTTAGCTTATTTGTAAGCATATGAAGTCTGTCCATTACCAAACAGAGAGGGAAGCAGGTTGTAGGAATTACTCACAACACTATGAAAGTATAAAAATACATTAAGTAAAATCGTCCACCAATAGATTTTAATAGTAAAAAAAAAAAATTTCCAGCAATATATTTTAACAGTAAAAAACAATTTCAGCAACATATAGTAAAAAATAAAACAAAATTATCAAAGCTCCCAAGGAAATTAAATTTCGGCATTAAATGACCCATATGGAATTGATATGCCGCTAAACAAAACAAACAAAATCTTATATGTATCATGTTCCTTTAGGATGTCGGAGATTATGGATTTTTTTTTACTAATGTTCACCCATACAAGGCCCATAGGCCACACAATGTAGAGGATTACTAAAGTTGGTTGTTGTGTTAAGAGTAAGTAGCACAGTTTATGAGGATTAGTGTGAAAGCTAACGGTTAACCCTTGAAGAGAATTTCTGTTGCACAAAACATTTTTTCTTTTAATAATTTCATCCCAAACAAGGAAATAGGGCCACTAAGACAAAAGGCGGTTATTGAGTTTGAAAGAATAAGAAGAAAAAATTATTAAGGAGTGAGAACAATAAAAGAAGGGGAATCAAGAAAACACTAGGTAATGATTGACATTGCATTTACATTTCTGAAGAACAAAGTTGGCTAGAAAGAAAAAAGCCCGAAGAGATTTCCACAGGTGAAAACTGCTATAAAAAAACTGTTAGCAAAGAACTTAGATCTAGTCAATTAGTCGGTTAGATCTGGTCAATTCAACTGTAAAACGTCTACTCCTATTCAAAAGACTGAGTATGAGCCGAAGTAGAGCATAATTTTATCTTATAAATTGTCCCCTGTTCTGTCACCAATGAAATAAAAATAATTGTTTGTACAGAAAGTAAGGATTTACGTGCATCAAATCGTCTTTAAATTAAGTGGCAGCAGAAGAATTATCGTTGAACTTTTAAAAAATAAGCTTAAACCTTAATTCACTACTTAAATGCAGCGATCAATTTTGAGTTCTGTAATTGATTGATACCCATCACATCTACTCCTACCTAGCTATTGTGATGATGGCTAAATCAAGAGTCCTCCACAGGTGCTAGCTTAAATGCCGCCCGATTTTAAGCTAGCTGCAATTTTAGATACAAAAGAGAAATAAGAGTTACTCCCCTTGAACCATGAAAGCAACGATAATGGCTAGTATAATGTATTAATATATATTTTTAACCTGGCCGCCCTGAATATGAAATCGACGAAAATTGTTCCCTGTGCCTAACTTTTCTAGGGCTTTTGAATGAGCTATGAATCATTGAAATCGGACCATTGGGAGCGAAGGAGTTGCTTGGACACACACACGCACAAACACACACACACACACATACACTGTACTTTATATATAAGATTATTCTTCCGAAAGGAAAGAGAAGTTAGTTAAAGGAGGTAATTCAGAATTATTTCCATTTTGAAATTCCGTACAAAAAATAATCTAACAGTTGCAAAAATGAAAAAAATCTTTAAAATTCTTTTTAAAAGTTTCACACACAGAAGTGGCACTTTACATTTTTAGTTCGTCAGACGTTTTTAGTTAAAAAAAAAAAAAATTACGAACAGCAACGGGATGAATTCCAAAATCGCAATGAAAAATGACATTTTTTTAAAAAAATAAATATTCAGTGTAGATTTTTTTTTGTCCAATCTGAAAGAAAGTAATGTGTTTTATTAAATTATGCAAGCACCAACTATCAAAAAATATTTTTTCATTTTAACGAATTATTTTGAGGGAAGGTTCGGGACAAACTTTTACACCGTTCTATCGCTACTTCCATGGAAAGTGTTCAAATGAACTACATACCTTCGTTTCACCAGGCTTAAGCTTCATGACTAAGATCCGCCATGCCACGCAGATTGTAGCGAACCACCATCATCCCCTTCTTATTCCCTTAGTAAGATCTAAGTTCCACTCAAGCAGCTTCTTCCCATGAACTACTATCTTGTAGAACCATCTCCCAAGAGGATGCTTCCCTGATCACTACAACCTTAACAGAGGGTTAACCGCTATCTTCCACGCATATCCGCAAAAGCTATACCTCTTTCTCTGTAACCCTCTACCTCGAGTGGCTCTTGAACAAGGTGATCATCATTGTAAAAAAGATTTTTCACACTTGATATTGCAAAATTTATTTACTGAAATAACACCTTCTTTTTCTTTATATAAATATAAAAAGATTTCGCGATCCCCATCCCCAAATTAAATATACATACAAGATATCAAAAAAGGGGGGGGGGTGAAACTAACTCACAAAATTATTTCCACAAAATTTTCTAATAAAATTACTTATTCTGTATATTAATTAATAAGTACTGAAAATTGCGTTTAAATCCATGATTTTTGTAATTTAAAAAAAAAACGTTGCGGGATACTTGTATGTTTAGGTAGAAATAGGTCACCATTATGTTGTGGGTATCATCTCTATGGTTGTGATGTGTATAGACATTTTATAATAAATATTAATGGGATCTCGAAAAAATATCCCGCAAACAATATTAGCGGACTCATGTGAGTCCAAGATAAAAATAAATTAAAAAAATAAATATAAAACAAGTGATAACGCATGTTCTTAACAAAAAGAATTATGTGTGCACAATTGTAATGAAAGGAAAAAAACATTAAAACCATAAGAGTGTGCTTGTTTGTGCGTATATGTGTGTAACAAGAGTGTGTGATAGACACGCGTGTGTATGTGCGAGTGTGAGAGAGGAACAGAGGACCAAGGAAGCGACGTGCCCTGTCGCCACGTTTGCTATCGACATCGACTACATTTGGTAGTAAGAGTTAAAAAGAGGAAGAGAGAGAACATGATGGCTTTTTTATAGACTTCAAGGGCCACCCTTCCTAATAGGCATTTTGGCAAAGTCAAATGGAATAACTCATAAATAGAGGAAAGCAAATTTTTGCGTTCATTTCAGAAAATGAATCCATTTTGATGGTACCTATTTACACGGTTAACATGCAGATATACACCCTTGTGCAAATTAATTGAAACAATACTAACAATTCCGTTATTATTTACTTTTTTTGTATTTTTCCAATGAAATATGCTCCAGTGCACATGTTAGTACTTCGTATGCCCATTCCACGAATTCGTTCCTTGCAGATTGACCACAGATTCTCGATTGAATTTAAATCAGGGAGTTTCTGGGCCAGTCTATAGTTCTTTGATTTACTCACTGGTAAGGCTTGCCAGTGTATTCGTGCAGCGTTACAATTTTCGTACGCTTCCTTGGAGTAAAGTCCATCGCAGACAATGGCCGTAGGACAACTAATTGACAGTCGAGACAACAGTCTCTGGGCGTGATGAAAATCTGATGCAATCACGGATGACGCAATATTTTCAAGGCCAAACAAATTTCACCATACACCCCGAAAACAGATTTCTATTACTGCGCACCACTGCAAATCTGAGGAAAAATAGAAATCGATTACACCCTGTCAATCCAATGGGTCTAAAACTGACCGTTTGATGAAAGAAAGGAAACTAAAACAGTTGTTTCAATTAATTTGCACAAGGGTGTATGTATTTATTCGTGTGTGTACTGCATTCAGCAAGTTTTATTTTCTTTTTTAAACAAAATAAAACGAGGTCTTATGCTACAGGGTTAACATGCAGATATACGTAATTATTCTTTTATATGCGTACTGTATTTAGTAACTTCTTTTAACAAAACGAGGCCCTATACTCCTGTCGTATTCTGTAGAATTATTTAACGCAAACGGAAGTGATAACTTCGACGACAAAAACCGACCTTAATTTCGTCCGGCTCTACGTATCCACTTCCGGAATACTGCCCAAAATACCAGGGTGATAAAACATCTTTTCTGACCAATCAGAAAAAAAGGCCCACGCAGTTTTCGCAGCAGTCATTTCTGAGTTACTCATCTACTATAAAGCCAACGCCGATTTCACCCACGAGGTGACCTGATTGGCATTAGCGACGGACCCCACAGTAGGTAAGCTTAACTGGTCGCGTGAGACTGACCAAGACATCAGCAGCGACCCCAACAATGTCTTCTGTTAGCGATGCCTTCTGCCAATGAGCGGCAGCAGAGGCCAACTCCCAACTACATACGCGTGTTGATTTTCTTCCACATGTCTATCTTATTTGATTATTTGAAAATGCGTCACGACCACTTTTTTCGCTTTGTTAACGACAAGGCGACTGTTACATTTTAACTGATGTACAGGGTTGCATGCAGATATACATAATTATTCGTCTTGCTTTCAGTAGTTTTTTTTTTACAAAACGAGGCCCTAAACTTTATAATGGGTGTAAGGTTAATATGCAGATATATATTTTTATTCATGCATGTATGTGCTGCATTTAGTAATGTTTTATTTTTGTGTTTTTTTAACAAAAATGAGGTCGCATTTCTTAAAGCTGCTTTTCTTGAACGCTTCCCCTACCAGATCCAACCCTATGGAATTTTTTACAGTTTCCCTCTCGTCTTTCTAGCTTTCCTAAAACCAATTCAAATTTATTATTATTATTATCATTATTATTATTATTATTATTTACTTACTTATCTACCTCTGCATTTTACTTATGTAGTTCGTAATTTAATACAGCTGATTGAGAATTTGGGTTGGGTCTTAGATTCGTCCGTTTTTTAAAATAACTTATCAAAACAGAAAAAATGGCTGCTCCGCATCTGTGAAATAAATAAATGAAAAAAAAAAGCTGGAGTCAAGGACGTCCACACAACTGATGTTATTGCAATATGTTTCTGTTTTTGTTTTTTTTTTTGTTTTTTAGTTTTTGTTTTTTTAGTTTTTTTTTTTTTACGTTTCTTGGGAAAATGTTATTACAAGTACTGTGGCCGCATTACATATTCTCAGATTCTGTTATTACATCTCATCTACATCTAAGACGAGAAATAATTTATTTATTAAATGTTTCGTTCATAGTTCAACATTTGATTTCAAAACGAGAAATCATTAATTTATTAAATGTCAAGTTTACTTATGTATTGTACGATTTTTAAATTTTATGATGTAAACATTTTTTTAATCCTAAAAGTATTAATCTTTTATATCGCAATCAAATACATTCTAATTATAAACAGGACGAAAACATCCTTAAAAACCTAATACGCTACAGATCCTAGTAAAAAAAAAAAGATTAATTATATACTATAATAAATCCAGTATATCCAATTTAATCATTCTTAATGACTCCTCCCCACCAATTAACGTGTTGCAGGAAACCAACATTATATATAAATTCAAATGTACCTTGGGAGATTGTATCTCCAACAACAACAACAAAATAATATATACCTTGGTTACACTATATCTATTTTGATTATTCTTATTCAGTAACCTTTTCTAGGTTACAACAAACCTACAAATGGTTGATAAGCTGTAGAAAATAAATTATTCAATCTATAGTTGAAGTCTAACAATACGACTTCTCACACATCCTTAGGAGATAGATAAATTCCTTTTCCTTTTAAGTCAATTTAATTGCCAGAGTTTTCAGGATTCCTGTTTCCAGGCTGCCTTTGAATTGGCAAACATAAAATTTTGTTAATAATTTTAGATAATCATAAAAGTAGAGTCCTTAAAAACAAAACAGACCAACCATTCAGCTTTTGGGGGGTCTTCTTTTCCGGATCACAAGTGGATAGATAGGGGTGGTGGGGCCCCAGCCCGTGTCCATATAATGAGTACTCAGTGACCAACAGCCAGTAAGGAAAAGACTGGCAGTCAATAAGGAAGGGACCAGTAATCAGAGAGAAGAAAGGGACCGGCAATGAGCAGAGGAGCAGTCACCTAGACAGTTAGTGAATGTAAGGGCCCTCTTTCGGTGGCCAGAAGCTAGTAAGATAGCAGTTCACGGTCTCAGTTAAGTGAGAAATCATATTGTTGCTATATTACCAACCAGTGTCTTGAAAAGCATTTGTCGTTATTCTTTGTTGTATTCGATCACAGCCAAGGAGATAAATCTGTGAACATAGCTAGCAGGGTATGTATACGCATACAGCCGACTTTGGATGTCATCACAGTTGTGCAGTGATGGACTTGCGGAGTATGTCGTGACAGCAGGCATAAAATTGCATACAAAATATTTAGATTTTGACATTAAACAACCTGTAGAAGTTGATATACCGCTAAACAAAAGCAACCAAAACTAACAGTAAAGGTTTGAAGTGGTGGAGCTAAAGAATGAAGCTTGTTAGAACATACTGTATCAGATAGTATTTTCCTTACAAATGGGGGTGCAGGTTAGAATCCTGCTGAAGGGAAAACTTTCTTTATTGAGATTCTTGAATGCACAGGCTGGCAGATGAAATAAAATTGGACAATAAAGCAAGAAGTACAAAATAACAAAAAAACTAGGGTAACAAAGAAATTACATTGCCATAAAGTGATAATATTGAAATACAACTCACAAAATCGAGAACAAGAAATGGACACAGCGACTCAAGTAAACACCAAAGACGAAATGTTATATAACAAATACCTCGTTACTGAAAACAGAAAAAATACCATCAACATAATTAACATAATAAATGAATCATTTCATACATGCAAAAGGAGGGGCACTTTGACATGGGGTAATGATTAGCAAGCTTGTCTCACTAGATCAATTGCACTGAGTAGTGAGTTCAGTCTTCACTGGTTGCTCCACACTTTTGGCTTTGTGTTACTTGTTCGTGTATGTAAAATGTGCGTAGAAGTACTAGAGAAAATGAAGTTGCATGCGTATGGACGTGTGTGTTTGTGTGTGCGTTTCCCAATGGGAATCGCGTTTTTACGATAGATCTACATCCTAGAATATCTAAGGAAAATAGGAAAAAGAGAATGATAAAAATATTACAGTGTATTTATAGGATTGGAAAGCGTCCCCTAGTGGCAGTTTTAATATCATGTCACCGGGTTGACTCCATGATGGGTGAGCTATGGAAAACGAAAAATAGGAAAAAGAGAATGATAAATAGAAAAAAGTGAATGTTCTTCCATTCGTATTTCCCTCATTATTATAGCCATGATATAATAACGCCTTATTTCACTATTTCACAGGCGGAACGGAATGACTGAAAGGAAAAAGAATGACAAATATACTTTGTTCTCAGAGAAATTTTTATACTACAAAGACATACAGAAAACTATATATATATATATATATATATATATATATATATATATATATATATATGATCGACTCTCCCGTCAAACTCGACGTATGAGGTCAGGCAGATCAGTTCCCAGAAACTGAAAGCCCAACACCGACACATGAGATTTGATTATAGTGGTGAAGGCTTTGTGCAGGGCCATCCACACTTTTGGGAGGGACGAATACAGGGACCTGGTGCAGCGAATGCCACAAGGTCCCCAAACGAACCTCCGCAGGTTTTGAATTCGGAGTTGTCCTTCTCCTAGACCAGTTGCCATTCAAGGCTATAGAACCCAATCTGTCCTGCTTACCCATAGTTGGAGGGAGAAGAAGAGGATTCACACTTTTCCCAAGTGTAATGAATTCGACTGGAATTCGAACTCGGCTCTCCGATTCCTCAATCCAAGCCGCTATCCATTACTACACCGTGCCTCTCATATATATATATATATATATATATATATATATATATATATATATATATATATATATATATATATATATATATATATATATATATGTGTGTGTGTGTTTGTGTGTGTGTGTGTGTGTGTGTGTGTGTGTGTGTGTGTGTCATGCAGAGAGTAATATATCTACACAGCAAAGTATAGTGTAAGGAGAAACAAAAAGGATGGGTCTTATATATAATATGGAGATACTCTTGTACCTGGAGAAGCTATTTTTAGGATTCCAAATGCAAATGAGTCGGATTCATCTATGTCTCAGGTAAGGACATATTCCACGAACAGGAAACAGCAAGTCTTGGGTTTTTCACAAATTGAGGTATGCGAGCTGTGGTTTCATTATATATCTGGGAAAGATATATTCCCAAACAGAAACGGCATCATGGACTTGTAAGCTGCTGGGGAGGCAGATGTAGTCTCTGCTAGAGGCAAGGAGGGAGTGAACTAAAGAAAGCAACCTTACCGTTTAATTGCTGTAAACAAACTGAAATTGACTGGTGCTTTCGTCACTGTATGGAGTGACATAATTAAGCGGCCATCATGTGACACATGTGACTTATCTCTAGCAAAGAGAGATAAGCACTTTCTGTATCCATACAAGTCTATGGATAAGACATCTTAAAAATTACTGCAGAAAATATAACAAATGCAGTTGCAAAATTATTTAAATATTGCCATCATTTTTTGACAACACGCAGCACCAACGCATAACAAGCCTGATTAGCAGCCCTGAACCATGCTTTTTGACTTCCCCTATCTTATGAACATTTGCCTCATCTACCTACATTTATATATGTTACGCATTAAGCATAGCCCGACTAAGTATTAATGTATGAAAATATTTTGCGGATTTTGACATCATTCTGGGATCTTTTTTTCGTTCAAATCCACAAAATTTCTTTTCTTTAAAAACAGGTTAAACAGGTCATTAGTCCTCTGTGCCCCACCAGCCATCTTCATTGCTGTTTGATCTGAAACTAATTTGGCATTAAGCGGCAAGAGATGAAAAGAACTTTGTCTCAAAAAGAAACAATGAGGAAGCTTGACAACACAAGCTCTACCTACCCACTTTGTGAAAATAGCACTTACAATGTTATGGCGGAATTTTTGAAAAATATAAAAATTGAGATGTAGTAGACTGGGTGAGGGCATATCATAGATTTGGGAGGGGCCACAAGACCCTTGCACTGGCCCTGACAACATGGACATCACTGTTCCTCTTGCCTTTAATATGACCTGTGAGTGTCACATTTTCTAAGTCTTCCTTCCTCATTATGCACCCTAAAAATTTCAATTGCCTCTTTCTGATTCTAAGTATAAATGTCTTTTTATTTTCATTTTTGCTAAAACTTTGTCATCACTTATATGATAAGTCCATGGTATCCTCAGCATCCTTCTGTAGAACCACATTTCTGTTGCTTTAATTTCTTCTTCATCTGTCCAGCATTAACTGTTATATGAGAAGATTAATAACATAACATAATATTTCAATACTCTGAACAAAATTTTCCTGTTTTTTAATGTTGTAGCCTTGTTAGGGTCAGAAATAAAGACACAAGAAAGGAATTGAGTTAAACAAATATATTAGCAAAAACAGTAATACAAACATATGCAAATGAGAGTGTTACAGCAAGAATGTTTGGTCTGACTGTCAGAGCTGACTGCTGGAAACTTCACCCTCCAAAAGGCAGTACCTGCTCCTATTTATAGTTGGGAGCGTCCATGTGTGTGTGGGTAAATTACCATAACACTTAATACTTTGTTTAGCTTTTGAAAGGAAGCTTTCACCTTGCCAATGAACCTTTGGATTTCAGTATTGCAACATCTATCCTCTGTTAAAACATTTATTTAAAAAATATTGTTAAAAGACAGCATCAGAAGCAGTTTCCACTGCACCTTTTGATCATGAGAAAATAGACAATAATATTCAATAACTAATCATATATGGATAACACTGGGCGATATTTCACCAACTCTAACTACAAAATCAGAAATACAGCACTAATCCTTTCCATCTTGTTGAGACACAACAACATTATATATATTAAAAATAATTATTTGCACAATATTCTCAGTGAGATAGCACAAATGATCCCATATAGTGATATTTCATTTAGTGTTGCATATTATAATGACCCTATATAATGATATTTCATTTAAAGTTGCATATTATAATGATCCCATAGAATGATATTTCATTTAGAATAGCATATTATAATGATCTCAAGTAGTGAAATGTTTTGAGTGTTGCTGTTTTTAAGAACATATCTTGAGCATTACCATATTTCTCTTTTTTTTTTTTAGTCTAAAAGCTGATAATGAGTGGCGGTGTCCTTAAAAATAGATGGGGTGGATCATGACTCAGCATTTTTGTCATGCTGTAACAACAACATTCATGATTGGCTCCTTTTATGTTGTATTTTATATTTTTTTTATGTAGGGGATTTATTTTGTGAGCTGAATGTGAGGCTCAGATCCCCTGTGTAAAGTGTGAGTTTATTTTTAGTTTCTTAGAGTTCACATTCAGCCAACAGGTTTTGATGTAGAGTGAATGAGAAAGCGAAATAGTGAAATGGTTATTGGTGCAGTGAGTGGAATCATGGAGTTCAAATTCTGGGTTAGCCTGTTTCAAGCCTGTTTCAAACCTTTGCACTATGCCCTTGGGAAAGACATAAATATGATCTTTTCTTCCTTGTCCAGCTAAACTGAGTTTTCTAGTTTTGGTGTACACCAATTGCTTAGTGCTTTAAACTGAGGTCGCAAAACGGTTCTCATGCTTTTGTAGGTAGGACATTGTTACTTGTTTTTTTCCAACTGTCTACCAACCTTAAATCGTGATGAAATGAATATGACTCCTGAAGGAAGGGAATGAAATTTGACGGAAATGGCCACTAATGTAATAAAAGTCAAGAGGACATTTGAGGACACTTAAAGTACTTTTTAAATTGGAATGAAAGGCATGTGAATCAATTGTGGAAATGGATCAAGAAACATTGAATAAAGAGGATAGTATACAATGCTGTATTTAAAGCAGGATGATCTCTTTAAAGTTGATAACAAGCTGGCTACTTTGAAAAATATGTGAATCCAGAAGATACTTCAGTAAATAATTATTTAATTGAATGAAATTCTCTTGCAAAGTTAAAGAAATACAAGATTAAGTTGCCTAAACCAGTTTTGGCATAAGTGAACATTGAAAAGTGTTAATGAGATGCTTATGAAGGATACCAGTGACAATTTAACAGTGAATGCTAAGTCAAAACAGTTGCACAAGATGATGAGAATTGTTGGAAGTGTTTCTGATAGTTTCAATACAATGTCTACACAGATTAAGACAGCCACATCATATTACATACTATTATGAAAATGCATTGGCCAATGATTTTTATTATGAAAATGTCTTACCAATGGTTTTTATCATGAAAATTCATTGCAAGAGTTTTTTTTACTATTACAATGTATTAGTGTGTTGGGGAGTGAAAAACTTAGAAAAACAAAAAACAAAAAACAAAGCAAAAGAAACTAGGTTAAGTTGGAAACCATGAAACAACAACTGATTTTTATATCCAGCCTCCACACATCTATAATGACTAATGGTATCACCTTATGGGTCGTAATGGTTATTCATCAGATAATTGCTGATGTATATTTCAACTGCTATGAGAATGCATTACTCATGATTTTTACTATGAAAATGTATTACCAATAATTTTTACTATGAAAATGTATTACCAATGATTTTTACTATGAAAATGTATTACCAATGATTTTTACTATGAAAATGCATTGGCCAATGATTTTTACTATGAAAATGTATTACCCAATGATTTTTATGAGTAGTATTATCCTGTATATGTGTCTGGGGAGGAAGAACTTAGAAACACAAAAACAGACTGGGTTGAATTGGTAATAATAAAACAACTGATTTTTTATTCCTAGGCTACATACATTAATAATGGAATCATCCTAGCAGGTGGTGATGGTGGTAATAAAGATGAAAAACAAATGCCACATCAAGAAATGAGAACATAAACCCTGTTTCCAATATTATATTTAGATGTTTTAATCAAGGCCTTAAGGTGATATTGGAACTGCACAAGGACAGTCTGTCTCCCATCAAGGGAGAGCCAGAACCGATTTGCCCATTCCCAAACATGACTGTTAATATAGAGAAGCAACCAGAACTAATCAATCTCCACTTTGTTGTCACTTTTTTTCTTTGTCTTCGGTTAAGTGGGTGCCAATTCAAAAATCCCATTCATTGGCCATAAAATAGTGTAGTGACCTTAACGATAGTAACTGTAGTAGCTTAAATAAACTTTGTATCAGCAGCAGCTCTTGAATATAAAAACATATGAACCCTAAAGTAACTCTGTCTTTCTGGGTTTCCTTCTTTTGAACTGCTGACATGAACTTTCCACACTGAAACTACAAATGCTGTGAATGCTTCACATGAAACACACCAACAAAGTAAGTTCCCACTATAACATATTAATGAACATTTTGTTGTGTATACAATTTATGTCTAACATAAGAAACTCCTGTTTTAAATTTTACTTTTGTTAATTTTGTTTTAATAAATGTTATTTTGGCATTGTAAATCACTTGATCTGTTATTTTGTGCATGTACTCTTTACACCACCATTATTCAATGTGCTATAAAATGTTCCCGTAAGAAAAATTTTATACATTTAATTATTGAAGGAGCTAATCACTAAAACAGAATCACTTGAAATTGAGATAAGATCCCACCTTCCTCTTCTCAGAAAAAAGAAAAAAAATGTAATACATTGGTTAAAGTGAAATTGAATTACCTATGCAAATTTATGTTGGTAGTGAAGTCACTTTAATCCCAAAAATTTTGGAGAACAAATTGGTAAGCCAAAATTAAGTAACAGTAACCCCAAATTACAACAGTTTAATGGTTCAAGCATAAAAACTTTGGGATATTTTAAAGGAAGGTTTGAAACAGACAATGAAACAGCCTATATCAGATTAATTAATTCATTCTTTTTTCATAAAAAAAAGAGTAAATTAATTTATTTATTTTAATCCTATTATTCATGAACAATTTTAACAAATTAGTCAATAACATAAAAATGATAAACAAAAGTTCTAGGGGAAGAATAAAGATACAAAAACCATAAAAGCTATGGTAAAATCATTTTGCATATTAATTCAAATAATATTAGAAAAAAATGAACAAATTCATCTAACAACTCAATAGAAAAAACTCAAGATACCTGAGGGGAATAAAACAGTATATCCAAGATGTGTAGTGATATTAAAATGAAACTTACCATATTTACATACAAGAAAATAAACTTGTATGTATTGTCCTTCTACTACTTTAGTAGACAGTCTAGTATAAGCCCTAGCACTGTGGCAAAGTTGTGGGTCACTCATATCATACCAGCAGGGATAGCCTCATGTTCACAGGAATGAAAACATACAAAGAAATAACACTAAAAGCAAGTTAAATTGTAAATAAAAATCATATAATTTTATTTATTTCTGTGTTTTTGTGTGTGTGTATTTTAGCTATATGTGTTTTACGGTTGCATTTGATAGAGGAAGAAAGTCACTTCAAAAGAAAGCAAGGTGCTAAGGAGAGAAAATGGACATCTTGTCCCTCTCAGGGTTGGTACTAAAGAGAGTAAGTTCAGCGTTTTTTTGGTGCAAAGAATCCATTTTCGGACAGGAAAGTTTTCTGTTGCATGCTGGGATAACTTTTATTATTTTGATTTTATTTATTTTGTTTTAGACAAAGTTTTAAATGTTATTTTTTTTTTATTTATGATATTTATCATTATTATTATTTCATATTTTTATTTATTAATAATAATTTACCCTTCATTTGAAATCAGGTTATGATGACTGTTAATCTTTCTGAGAGAAATCTGAGGAAATGATAAAATCAACAAATAACAATGTATTTAAAACTTATCTATTTTTAAATTAATTCAATTCTTCAATTCTTTTTAGGTAATTTGTAGATCACTTTTTTGTAAAAATTATCACTACTACTCACTACCTTTGTCTTCTTCAAAACGTCTTTATTCAGGAAAAGGAAAACCAATTTACACAATTTATCTTCACGTTGAGAACAAAGAGTAACAGCTAACTCCACTGCTTTTTTTCTTTTCTTGCTCACTCAGCCTTAACTCCTCAACCTTCTTTTACTCAGTTCTTCAACATTCTCTGTGCATACAACTAGTATGGGGCTGGCATACGGAATCAGGGGTCTTCTCTGCTTACACTGCTCTACTAATGTCCCTTGTTCACAATTTATCCTAAGAAATGAAGGAGTGCGAGATTTGAAAAATGATCACAAATGCAAAAAGGATATTATAAATAATTCATTTTTTATTACACAAAAATTGTTTATCCTGGGAAAAATCTAAGGTATGCAGTGCATACATAGACCATTCACCTATGACCTAGTATCTCACACTTCATAACAATCAGTACATTCAAGCACTCAAATTCTTGACAACAGACTTAAATATAAGATGGTGTAGAAATTTATCTTGGTTATATATATATGTGTGTGTGCATGTGTGTGTGTGTGTGCTCAGCAATGAGAGTGGAATGAACAAAATCTCAGACCCAAAATAACTATTTAACAGCTTTTATTTTGTGGTGGAAAGAGAGTGCAAAATAATGGTATTTTGCAGAAGAAAAAAAATACGGTTACCCAGTTAAGAAAGTTCTTGAGTAGATGTTTTGTAGAGAAAGATTTCTTCACATGTTCCCACAGGAGGAACAAGAAATCTGAGTGTGAAAATGCTAGTACTGGTACGAGTCTTCTGCAGTAAGGGTTGGGTGTAGTTTTTCCTTTGGGTAAGTGTCTCAAAGGGAGATTTCTCTGTCTGTTCCCTCAAGAAATGAGAAATCTGAAGACAATCTACTAGCACAGGGCCACATGACTTCTGCAGCAAGGGTTGTGAGTAGCCATTCAAGTTAGGCTTGAAGGTAGAGGCTGCTGAAAGGGAAACGTGGGAAAAGAGGCTCATTTAGTGTTTTTATGACTTTTGGGACTTCTAATTGTACTCTGCTGATTATTTTCATTGCTGCTACTACTGAATCAAGCAAAGTAAGGAAACCCCCACATACCACAATAGCTAACAATTGAGATAGTTTCTATAACAGAAATGTTAATATAGAACTGTCAGACATTGAATAGATTGCCTGCAAGTGATCAATTGTTTAAGGCACTTACAAAAAGAAGTGTTATTTCATTCAAGATTCCTAGGCATGTTATGGGACCTAAGAAAATGTTACCATGAAAGAAAATAAATAATATAATCACAAAAAAAGAAAGAAAACGTGAATAATTAGGTATGTGGAAGTTATTCCCCCTAATGCTCTCGTCAAGGGGGATAACTCCCACAATCTAATTAAATAAACGAAATGGACCCAATATTATCTAGCTAGTTGTTCGTTAATATGTGGATGTGCCCGGTGTGCAATCCTCTAAACAGTCAGAAGGCTATTGAACGTTTAACAAAGAATATATATTAGCATGGTGCGAGGGACTAATTCTGTAACATAACTAAGTTATAAAAGGATTCCACATTTCTTGGTTAGACTAAAAAATAAATACATTTTATTTCCAAATGACGATTGAGCTCTAACAGGTAACCAGTTGGTCAATATCTGAAAGCCCAGCGCTACTAAATATTAAATTAACTTTCTTTTTATTTATAGCCCAAGTCTGTTCAGCTTATATCAAAATTATTTTTAAAAATAACCCCCAAAGTTGCAAGTAGTAGATTTTAAACTTTCAAAAGTAGCCCAATCTGCAATAAAATGTAAATAGACAAGTTGAAAATTAACAACCTCATGAAAAAATATATCTATAAATGGAGGAAACATTTTTCTGATATTCTTTTTACAAAATAAATTTATAGTAGTGAAATATAAAAATTTACAACGACACAATAACTTTAAATACACACACACACACACACACACACACACACACACACACACACACACACACACACACACACACACACACACACACACACACACACACACACACACACACACATATATATATTATCTAAATAAATAAATAGCAAATTCTGTCTATCTGTCCGTGTGTCTGTGTTGTGGGGTCTCACTTAAATCATAGCAGCAGAAATTAGCATTGTGTTCACGGAGATAAAAGCATACTTGACATGAAATAAAATGTACAGAAATAACAGAAGAGCATGGTAACTTGTATATTAATTTCATACAATTTATTTATAATTTTTGTGTATATTCGTTTGTGTATTTTTTTAGGTTATAATTGTTTTATGGTATATGTGATAAAAGGGAGAAGTCACTTCGTATTATTACAAGCCATATTACACAGAAGAGTCGGACATGTATTGACTATACCAAGATTCGTGGTGAAAAGATTGAATTTAACGTGTTTTAGCGGGAAATCCGTATTTCCGGCAAGAACAGTTTTTTTTGCATGTTGAGAGAGTTTTTATCATTTTTTATTTATTTTAAACCAAGTTTAAATGTTATTGTTTTATTTTATTTATAGTTTTTATTATTATTATTATTATTATTATTATTTTATATTTTATCTTTATTTATTTATAATAATAATGTCTCTACATGTCTGAAACCCCTCTAACTCGGGCCACACTTGTTCTATATAGACACATACATTTTTGGAATCAGGATGATCCCAGGATTAAAAATCTGTCCTTCATCTTGTGCTTGAACATCCAGCATTGGGACTTGTGCCCGGATGAAGAGGGATCAGTTAAAAATTCAAATTTTAAAATAATTGAAAAAAAATAGTGATTTTAAAAGTTTTTAATTTATATTGAGTTTAAAATAATACAAAAACATTGTGAATTTATACATTTTTGTTTTAAATTCAGTTTCAAATATCTCCCAAACTTTTGTGAATTGAGGAGATCAAATTTATTTCTTCAAAATGCCAAGAAATCAGATTTGAAGTGACAGGTTTCGTGACGAGGTTTTGAAGTTCAGCAAATTTTGTCATTTGAAGAACTTAACACAATTGAAGTTCCATGGAGTTTGTGATTTGAAAAACTCATTTTCCAGCCTGAATTGGAATTTCGACCCAAATCAGAGTTTCGGCCAAAATCCGACTTTTGGCCAGGATTGGACTTATTGCCAGAACAAGAGTTAAAGTGAGGTTTTGAAATTTCATGAAGTGAATTGAGGAATTCAAAGTTATTTCTTCAAAATTGTAATTGGTGTTTCCTAACCTAGACTGGAGGTCCCTTTAGTTTTAGCAAAATGCCTAAATAGTCCTCCGTAGTAGCAAGCTTTTAAGCTAGTTAATTATAAAAATACATTTTTAGTACAAGTCTGAGTTTCATGCAGGCAGCAATCTTCAGCTACTGATTGAAAACTGACTGTTGTATGATCATTTTTGGAACCATGATGTTTTTAGTGGAATACTCAAAATTCATCGTTTCCGTTATTATGTAGCTTTGTTTGTTTGTTTGGGGTTTTATGGCATATCAACCACTATGGGTTATTTAATGCCAGATCCAGTTTCCACATATTTATTAAATATATAAAACTTTGCAAACGTAATTTAAGGATAACGTTAGCAACATCATTGTTTCAAAAACGTATAGCTGGCAACATCATTGTTTCAAAAAAGTGTAGTTGACAACATCATTGTTTCAACATGCTGGAAAAGACCTATTCACTATTTTCACTATTTTCCCATAGCTGGGACCCCAACAGGTGCTACCACCCCGGGTCAGGGTGGACCTGGGAACACCAGCAATTAAGAGATGGTTCCACGCTTCCTCAAAACCTCCTGATCAGAAGCCTTGCTGTTGGATGCAATTTAACGTCGTACCCAGGATGTAGCGGTTAGGAATGAAAAATATGAAAAATTACTTCATCTAAAAAAGGCTCAACTGTAAGCAGCGTGGAATATGAACGTAAATATGAAATATTGTACCAAACGGTGAGGAAGTGTATATTTATTATTAATAGTATAAATTTTAGCTATGTTTTTTTTTAAATTATTCTCTACCAAATCCAAGTTCTTGTGACAAAGACAAAAACTTAGTCTAGTAGGAATAGCAAGACGTAATAGGCGCAAAATTATAAAACAACACAACCACCGCAGATAATTTTAAAAGGAAAAACATTTATTTACACTTTACAGTTTAAAAAAATTTAAAAAAATAGTACAATACAAAGTTTTCTCAAAAAATTCCTTTTGTGCGCCTGTTAAAGCACGATAATAATTTCAAGAATTACCAATAAAAAGTTGGAAATTAAAGCCAGGGAAAAACAAGGATTTTGTAGATGACAAAAAGAGTAAACAATATAAGAAGTCTGCAAAAACACAAAGGTTCAGCAATGAAAAGTTGTATTTTCACAGCAATGTTTTGACAAAACATTTAACTTCACACAGTTCGTGCTCGGGAAAATTTCTTCGAAATCTTTTCGTTTTAGGCCGTTCAACCTCAAGAGAATTTTCACTTGAACTTTGGTCTCTCTGTTTCTGGCTGGTAACAGTTGCTTTCTTTGCTGTTCTTCTCTTGATGTCAAATGCCTTCTTTGATGTTGAGGAATTGCCGTTTTCCCTTGCTGTCCAAAAGTCTTCTCTTCGTATCTACTGACCTGAGCTCTATTTTAAAATTTCGACTCACCTCTGCAACACTATTTGTGATGTTATTAAAGCTTGAGACCACGTCTCTCATTGGTCAATATATACAAAAATAATTTTCCATAAACTGGAAATTGATCCTTCAAACTTTTGGTGGATTTTAACCACTGAGCAGAAAAAGATACATAAATATAACAACTTATATACAAACCGTCTGGTTTACATAAAAATACATTTCTCTTAAAAGAATATGTATTACAAAACAACCTAGACGATTATACATTTAGATGATTATAACATTTTTAAAGTAATAAAAATTAAATTTTTATTGTGTTTAAATGCATTTTAATATCTTGTGACTGGTTTGAAATGTAATTTTGTTGAGTATGGGTTGCTTTGTTTTAATGTAGATGGCCTCCAGTATCTGAAGGTTCTTTTTACTGTATTTAATATATATATATATATATATATATATAAGAATTAAGATATAAAATAGTTGTTTACTCATTACTATAGTTTCACCAATTTGACACATCAGTTAGTAAACGTTCAGAAACAATTTTATTTTACAAACCAATCAATATATATTTTGTATAAGGGGTATATTAAGATGGTCAAACCATTAACCTGGCGCCATGTGTGTTAACAGATGTTTTCTTTTATGTTTACAATTCATTGATTGGATTAAAAGGGGAAAATTATTCTCAGATTGCATGTTGACTATCTACACAGCAATCTTCAAACCAGGGTTTGTTAATCCACATGTTCACAATGACAGTATCTATAAATGCTTCAATATTGGGCACTCTTCCCTATAAATATAGTAAAATTTTAAACAGTATATTTGTTTGATGGGTAGAGTATATCCTATAGTATAAAGCCTAGTTTAGTAAACATAAGAATTATTGTCATAGTGAAAATCCATCTTCTATGTGTCAGGTCCCGTCAGGACGTAGGCCATCTTGGCTCTCCACAATTTCCTGTCCTTTGTAGCTCTTAATAAATGTTGTCTTTTTGCTATCACTCCTAAACCTTGTTCCGCCATCCATTTACTCAAGCTTGCTAAGTAGGTTATGCGTTGATTTCTGTCCTCTTGCTTTCAATTTGTCCCGTGAGTATTGAATTTTCTAAACCCTCTCTCCTCATTATGAACCCTAGAAATTTCAACTATCTCTTCCTGATCCTGATCCTTTTTGTTTATATTTTCTGTAGTTGTAAAGAAAAGAAAAAAAAGACTGTCAACTTATAGAAGCAATAAATGTCCGCAATAGATTTTTTCTATGTCTCGACCGTTACACTTGTAGCCAAATCACAGTTCAAATGACAGTCCGTTGTAACAGTCCAACAGACAACGTAGAAACGACAAAATGGGGTCACACGTCCAACCTTCACTTCTCACCATCAAAAACCGTCCGCCAAGCTCAGAAAATCCAATCTCCCACATAAGCGAAAAACAACGGCTTTTGTTCACCGAGTGATCTTTCTGATTGGTCACGCCATTCAGGGGAGGAAAGAACATTAACATAGATTCTGGTGCTTAAAGTAGATTTTTGCTAACTACTTTTTGGTAATTTTTTCGGCAGACCGCACACAAAGCACAAACTCTTTTTCGAGGTAGCTGATTATCTCTTTCACTACATTTTCTGTAAAACCACATTTCTATTGCTTCCAGTCTCTTCATCTGCGAGACGATTGTCCAGCATTCACTGCTAAAGAGAAGGACTGATATTGCATAACATTCCAGTACTCTTTTCTTTGTTTTTAACAAAATCTTTCTGTTTTTTAATACTTTGTTTGACTTTGTATCTCAATACTCCTTCAGATTTCAGTGTCACACTTACAATGCTTAAACACTACTGCAGTAAATAAACTTATAATATCTGTGGTAAAATTTAAAGCAGAAATTTATTTGCAATTATTTTTAACAAAGTAGATATATAAGAGGCCATACCTAACTTTTTTCTGCAGAAATATCATTTCATAGTAAACATTCTTATTATTTGAAATATTTGCAAAAATGGACACGTGTCAGATATAAAGAAAGAGATTTTTGATTCCTAGATGCCTTGTTTATCTGCTTAAGGAAAGAGCTTTGCTTAGCATAGATTTGTGTAGAGATGCTGTTATTTTTGTTGTTGACTGACTATAACCTATTGAAAAGACTCCCATTTATCTGCTTTGAATTCAAAAATATTTAATTTTACTAAAACCAATAGTAACCGGTTGGAAATTCTCGTTTTATACTTTGTAATTTGTCTTTTCTGCATTTTCAATTTTTTAATTCTCAGTTTAGATCCTATTTTTCATGAATTCTTCCTGGAATCTAATTTTTGACACATACACACACACACAGACACACACACAGACACACACACAGACACACACACACACACACACACACATACATATATATATATATATATATATATATATATATATATATATATATATATATAGATAGATAGATAGATAGATAGATAAATTGTTACTTTTGAAATCATAGTGTTATTCACAGTGTTTCTTTTTAACTACTTTTTAAAAAATAAGTTTGACCGACATGGGTTACTAATGAGAAAAACAATAAAAAAATAGTTGCACTGAGATTTCAAATGTAACCAAAATTTTTATTTGCTTTCCACTGTGGTATAAGTAACATATATATATATATATATATATATATATATATATATATATATATATATATATATATATATATATATATACTAGTGGGGATACTCGGTGTTGTTCGGGAGATCTCTGAATAATAGTTTATTATTGACATTTTATTTATCAGCAGAATTAAAAAGTTAAAGCGAACGGGAATAAGAATTATTCCCGTTTGCTTTTACTCATTAATTCTGAGAATTTCAAATGTATTATAATGCAATTATTACGTATTTTTAATTTTAAAATATCTTCGTAAATACAAATCATACGATGATAATTTTTTTACCAAAATGTGCGTTAGATGATACTGAGTCTGTCTATATATTTATTTTGTTGTTAGTTATTGTAGTATTTTAGTTTTAGCTGGAGACACATAGACACATGCATACAGACAGCTTCCCTATATATATATATATATATATATATATATATATATATATATATATATATATATATATATATTGTGTGTATTTAGGCAGCATTTTTTCATTCATACATGTTTCATTAAATAATATAGACAAGTATTGTCTATTTATTTTATGTAAGTTCTTTTCATATTGTCTGATAAGCTTAATAACATTATCATTAAACAATGAAAGAAAATCACAATATTGATACATATTTTTTTTTTTAATCTAATCTAAGCTTTCAGCTTACATAAGCCATTTTCAAAGATGACAATTACACAATATATTAAGCAATACATGAACAAGAAATTGATGATAGTCTGTTTTTGTTTACATGAATGATTTCCAAGCAACGATAAACACGTGCATATAAGACGCTGAAAGCGAAAATCGCACAACAGCTCATGACGTCACACATGACCACGAGAGAGTGAATCCGATGAGTATTGAGTATGGAAAGCCGTTGGTATGAAACAATGGCTTCTGTTACTAATTATAGGCATTTAAGGATATTTGTGGAGATTTCATAGTTTATTTTGTTCAGGTTAGGTTTCAACTGTTTTATGTATATATAGCTTCAAGAATTTTTAGTTTTTGTTTATTGTTTTCATGTTTAAGTATAGTTGTGTTTTCGACGAGGATTTTCCGGAATTGTGTATGCGGCCAGGCGTGTTGTTTTAAATGCCTAAAAATGTTAGAGTTATCATTCAAATGTAGTGTCAAGCGTCGTGAAATATATATATATATTCAGAAAGAGCGTATTAACTCTTGATCATTTAGGCATAGAACCCTGTTGGTTACAGTTTAGGTCGGCGTTGGTCTTAAGGTGTTTTCTTCTTAGTTTATGCTTCTTTTCTTTCTATCGACTTTTCTCTTGGTTTTGTTTTATTGCTGATTGGGTTTTCTTTTTATTACTTTTTATGCTCTCTCTACCGGAAACCGTAACTAACATATGCTCAGTATAGTTGCAGTATAAACCACAGGTGGGCTCTGTAGGTGACGATCAAACAAATGCATGCTATAAAAATATGCTTACAAATGCAGAAAAGAGATCCACCGTAATCAGGAGAGGAAAGAACCCCCTATTGCTCTTGTGAAAGAAGGAGAAAAGGAATCCTTAAAAACTTATGCAAATTATCTCATAACTACGAATGTCTATATAAAAAATTAGATATATTTCTCATATATTCGAATGCCTTTTCTAAATTTTATCTCATTCGAGTGTCTTTTCCTAAACCAATGAGATGTCATCTCATATTTACGAACGTCTGCTACTAAAAACTGAATATTTTGTCTAAAACTAGCATAAGCCGAGATAGGTTTTCTTTTTTCACCACTTCGACCTTTGAACTTTCGAATTTGCGAACATTTCGATGTAAGTCTTCCACTGGGAAAAGGATGGAAAGATAAACTA
This sequence comes from Acanthosepion esculentum, assembly GCA_964036315.1. Classification (NCBI taxonomy): domain Eukaryota; kingdom Metazoa; phylum Mollusca; class Cephalopoda; order Sepiida; family Sepiidae; genus Acanthosepion; species Acanthosepion esculentum. The sequence goes on from OZ038514.1 coordinate 795,956, forward strand.
TATATAAGACTGGCTGCTGAAAAGCTGAAGCAACACAAAGACGACACAAAAACTCAACAACTATTTTATTCAAACTACTGCTCGATCCGTTTGATTCCAGCATTCCCTAGTGAGACTGGAAGCGCCTACAAATCAGCAGCAGCAGCAGCATTATTGATGTTATAGAACAGTAAATAAAATTCTTTTGTTGTCTAGTCGAACTCTCTGCCTCTGAGCAGAGAGGAACCAAGACGAGGCTCCGTCGAAGGGCAGAGTCTCGTTCGGGGAGTTGGGGAGTTGGACTGACCATTTTTACGGGTTCAAATAGGGAATATTTTTGGCCGAGACTACGGGCTCGGAAAACCCACGTTAAACCCGGCCTTGTGCCACATGTAACCCTGGTGGGGGTAGCTAAATATCCTAGCACTTTCGCACAAGCCTCTCAACCTCCGGCGTTTTACTCTCTAGGTTGAGGTGTCTACTCGGTCCTAACCGAACTTAATGGAGTGGCCATAGGTCCCCTGAGCATCCGTAGATTATTCGACCGGTCCGCTGGTTTAATCCTGCTCCCTGCCCACGATGTGATTTGTTTGATCCAAAAAGCAGAAGTGTTGTCCGCCCATTCACGGTCGACCGAAGATGTAGACACGGCTGGGGAGTCTGCGCTAAGAAATTTAGAATGCAGCAAAAAAAAAAAATTTAATATCTGCAGAAAGCAGGACAAACAACTATTCAATGGTTGAATTGTTAATGTCTTTTATATAGCAGAAAAGAATAGTAGAAAAAAGAAACGGGTTACGGAAAAGGAAAGTATCTTAAAAACTCATACACTGGATTCTGGACAGACAAAGTGTGTATGTGATTAACTTGTTATTAAATCGTCTCAGAACGATATATGACTCTTGCGATAGAGGGATAAAGATTTATGTGCGGGGCTTAAAGTTATAGTGGCGTTCCTCCTCCCAACGCTTGCCCGGGCCAATTCTCTCTTCTCTCTTTAAGAATTTTCTCCAGTTTTGCACATTTTCAGCATAACTACGCGTTTATGTAGAAAAACCCGGCTGATCATAATCGACCCTCGGTCCTACTACTTCGCACGCGATTATCACGGGGTTCTGGCTGCTTCAACCAAAATTGTGTGAATTACAAAGTTCCTTCTGGCTTACTCAGCTCTATTTCAATTTTTAATCAATAAAAATGATTTCGACCATTTATATTGTCTTCTGATGACCCAGATTCAATGGGTACAACCTCTGCCCTAGATCAGATTTCCCCATCAGTAAACAAAATCCTCTGATTTAATTTCACTATTCAAATCTACTCCAATTTCAATAGAAAAAAAATATACGTGTGTGTTCTCCAGATTCTCTCTTTCTCTCTGTCACAGTTGTTAAAAAAAATAAGGATTTACATGAATTGTTGTTTTGTAGTTATTCCCGATAAAAATAAAATAAAGCATAAAAACAAAATATATAAAAAAAGAATTAAAATTAAAATAAAGCATTTGCACTTTCCGTTAAAATCCCTCCTCTCTCTCTCTCTCTCTCTCTCTCTCTCTCTCTCTCTCTAAACTTCTCTTTCTATACTTCTCTCAACTAACAAAAAGGCAACCCTCAAATAAAAAGAGGAAGAGGAAAAAAAAACTGAACCCGACAAAAAACACTGGAAGTTTGCGAAACCAGAGCCTACGAATTTATGTCTGAAAAATAATAAAAATCAGGGAAGATCCACGCATAACTTCTGTTATGAAAAAAATGAGAATGAAAGGAACGCCGGAAAATAAAATAATTCTGGCCAATCAAAAAAAAAAAAAAAATTGACACAAAGAACTTTTGATGTTAGTCGAAACCAATGTTCGCACCAGAGTCCCGTAGCCTGGTCAAAAGGATATAAGCTGATACCTCTAAGCTAGAAGCAGAAAAGACGCTACCGCGGAGAAACCGGCCATGCATGACGCGTGATGAAGTAAAGAGGTCATCTGCTAATGATATTTCTGCCCTGCTTAGGGCCGAAAAAACACAGTAGATTCCCACTGTCCTATTTCTAAGATGACTACGACTACTAGCAAGTGCTGACTTCTCAAATTCTCGAATACCGAGCCGAAACAGACTTTCTCCAGACTGCTACCAATATCCGCCTTATTAACGAACATTTTGCCACAGCGAATACTAAAGGACTCAATCTAAATCATCACTCTAAAGCAAATAAATATATATATATATTATATTTGCATATACCTTTACACTACAGTCCTTTAATTCCTGAAGTTCCGAACGACACCAAAGAATACTCTCACACACATATTCACAGTTATAAAAGAAAGTAAGTAAATGTTTTTGTTATCGAGAGAAAATGTTTTTCATGCACTATTGTTTTATGAAAGAAAACAGATTGTATTTCAAAGAACTGTTAATTTGACTTGATAGTTGGAGTCACAGAAAGGAAATTTTGTGCAAGGCCTATATTGTATTTTGTAAAATTTGTATGCTGTCAAAATAATTTTATCATTTAAAAAAATGTTTGTTTCTTTACAAAGTTTACTTTGTCTGTCTTTTTCGTTAGAACCATTAAATTACATGTAAACTGAAGGATAAGACTGTAGGAAATTCAGTCACCCAGCATTTTTTTTTGCATTAAACATCTGAATGTCTGAGTTCCAGACAATAATAAAATTAAAATAAAGAAAACATGAGTATGCCTGTTAAATAAATCATTGGTATTTTACAAACGTATGTGCATGAATTCAAAAGAGTTGAAAAAGAGTAAAAATAGCCTTTCGTTGAAACTAGCTGAGGTTGAGAAAAGACTTTTACCGTTAGTAAAATATTCACTGACAGTCTTTGTTGATGTAGTTGATTCGTTTAAAGTCGCTGACGCATGTTTCTTTCAGAATGCGCAGTAGGGGGTCGTATCTTTGCTCTTTGAAAGTCGAAATCTGTAGGTTTTCATAAGATATTTTCCCGAAAATAGGCCCGAGAAAATTAAGGTTTTAGCTTTCTCTGATTGGTCAAATATTTCACATGGTGATGTTAGTTTCTAGCCAATAGACGTCTTGATTTAAACAGTGTGTGTTGTGTCGTGGAATCGTTTTGGCATGTTTATAATATTGTTTGTTATTGGATAGAAAATAAAGTTTTTAATATGGTATGTATAATGTGGGTATGTAATTATGTTGGAAATAGCGTTCATTTCCTATAAAAGTCTTGAAATCATCTCTGTTTCTTTCTTTTCCTAAACAATATCCTATATTTAACAACATTTTATTGCCTAAAACTTATTGAAACTAAATAAGAAAAATATAAAAACAGGTAAATAAAAATATGTATACTGGGATGTCCTTATTCGGTCGTACGGTGTGTGTAAAATACTAATGAGAATGTTGAGAATGTGCCGTTGGAATGAGGAGTTTATTATTGCTTTAAAAGAGTGTTGGAATTTAATTTGAAAACAATATTTTACAAGTTTTTATTACTTTCAAATTCGGCTCCCACATCCCTGATTCTTATCAGAGATAAGAATGTGTTTTCTGACCAATAGAGGGGCCAGGAAATTTGTACAACGATTTTGGAGGGAAAAGTCTCCGATCCATCGGAGCCTACCAAATCTCCATAAATTTGGATAATTTTTGCTTATTTGGCAGTGAGACTTCAGCCAGCCGTCTGTGAAATCGACGATAGGGAGCTCCAGTCAACTTCAGAATCACCTTCAACCTGTAACACTATTTAGAAACGGCAGGTTAATTAATCAATTAATTAACCACAGAAGTTAATTACGGGGATTACTTAAACCGATAGATATAACGAAAGACATACTGAGCGATTACTTAAACCGATAGATATAACGAAAGACATACTGAGCGATTACTTAAACCGATAGATATAACGAAAGACATACTGAGCGATATTCTTTTTGTTTTGTTATTTTCCCAAAACAGGGTATCGGTGAAAAAGATTTTTTGTTTTGTTATTTTCAAGTGCGATTCAAGATAACCATTTTACTTTCTCGCAGAAGTGTGATGCTGAGATATGCCAAATTTTCTGCGAGGACAAAAGAAGGAAAGAGAGAAAGAAGAGAAGGAAACAGAGGGACGAGACTTAACAACTTAGATGATAAGAGAAGGAAAAATGCCACCCACAAAAGCGATGTTGTTTTGGGTAGTGGAATGGCGAAAATTCTGATGGACATTGTCGTAAAAATTAGTTGAGGGATACCAGAGCTTCTGGGCAGATAAAACATTAACTGTGTCGAGATGACGAACTTATATTATCAGTAACCAATGGGTCGTCTGCCGACCGCACACAGGGCCCGGCCCTGGATTGAGATGTCGACTGGACAGAACATCTGCGTTCTGTTTAAATTCGTTTGTGATAACGAAGGCCATGTTAGGGTATTTTAATTAACCCAATTTCGCCAAAAAATTCGTCCACTTAATGTTGGCGGAAAAACTTGGTTGAGAAAAACCATATCCCGTGAAGTTGGATAAAAATTGAGATTATCAGTTGACGCCTATTGGCCGAATAGCCAGACGGAGATGATCATGTGACGCAGAGAGGAGGCCTGCCACCGCCCATTGAGAGGATAGGTATGAGATGTTACTGCGAGGAAGTGGGAAAACCGTTGACGCCCTCTAAAGTATGGTGAGATACCCATATGAGAGCAGAAGAGGGTGGGAGTGGAATAAGATTTCCAAATATGGAAAATGATAATTATTTTTGGCCGAAAACAAAGAAAATCCTTATTGGGGATTTGAAATCAACGTGGTGGCCACACCACATCCGACCCCACGCAAGGTTTTGATCGGCGTCCATATAAGCAAACATCTACGGGTGTTAGAGTGGAGTCCAGTGAGTGAAGAGTCCAAGAGCAGTGCAGTTCGCAGAGAGACGCGCCTCGCACAGGTGAGCGCACGATTCCATGCCTTCCGACTTAGACTTCTAACCAAGAACAAATTCGTTGAAGTCCGACTTTAGATTTCCCACCAAAACAAGTTTCCGACTTAGACTTCTAACCAAGAACAAATTTGTTGAAGTCCGACTTTAGATTTCCCACCAAAACAAGTTTTCGACTTAGACTTCTAACCAAGAACAAATTATAGAAGTCTGACTCATATTCTCCACCAGAGACGATTTATTGAAAAACAACCCAGATATCTAGAAGTAGCTAAGAACGCCAAAAGTGTTACAATCCACTTTTTTTTTCTTCGGGCTGGGAGAGAAAGAGAGAGACGCACTCCTGTAACTCAACAAACCGACATAAAATTAATCACTATTCCTAACCAGTCGCTCGCCTTGAAGTTGTTGTTTGTGCTTTTGTTTTTTTGTCTACATTTATTGTGCAGTATCACCTTGACCCGGATTCGGCTGGCACTACGGCCCGACGTTTGATTGATCTCGTCAACCTAAGATCAAATCACAACGTGGGTAGGTTGAATCGAGATCAAAGCAGTTGCTTCGGTGACCAGGCGTTGGAAGCGAGCCGAGTACGACAAGTTGATGCTAGAACCCAGCAAGACTTCAACCGATGTCCCAGGGTTAGCCCGTCACAAAGGACCGACGTCACATTTTGGCGTCGTGACTGAAAAAGAAGTCGGGTGTCACAAACGGTGCCCTGACCAGGACGACGGGTGTCACAAACCAAAGAAGAACTACCTACTAAAAGGCTGTCGAGAACGAACGCCGGTCCACAATTCAAGACCAATTCAAAGCTGCATCCCTTCACCACTCCTTCTGTCGTGCCCACTGGACTTCTGTCGTCGACCTACGAACTCACTTAACTGCAAGATTCCTATATCTACCGACAATTTTCCTACTCTACAAGAACTGTGAGTGTTTCTAAACCTTAACAAAATTCTACTCGCTTAAAGAACTTTTTAGGTGCTCAGAGAAATATTTTGAGGAAGCCTTTTTTCTGTTATGAACATTTTCTCTTCCCTTAAAGGACATTTTCTCTTTTCCCTTTCTTTCACTCCTAATTGTCTTTATCCCTTTACCATTTTTTCTGTATATGTAAATAAACACTTTCTTCTTTTATTGTTACACACCGAGCAGGAGTTTTTTTTTCTTTATTCATACGCACCTAAAAGAGAGAGTTTGTCCACTCTCACCTTGCTGTTTTTACTCGCGTTTTGTCGCAATTTTTTAACCTCAACCCAATTTTTTAACCTCAACCCTTGGATGCGGGAAAGCCGAGAGAGATTTCCCAGCAGGAGTTATCCGCATTTGTATGATCTGTTCATTTCATGTGTCACGTGGTCAGCCGGGAACAAAGAAGTCAACCGACATGAAATGAGACATGTCTTGTCTCTGTCGCATTCTTTTGGTAAAAAAAAGAAGAAAAAAGAGAGCAGAGGAGCATGTACACCATTCTTTGTATACAGTTTTACACAACACCATCTAGCGGCCACTAACAGATGTTCCCTGGTAGACAAGTGTGGTACTTCCACGGGAGAAACAGTGATTGGTTCAATGACAACTACAGAATCCAGGAACTCTTCTCCAAAAAGAGACCTACATACAAAATCCATATTGCCCAGATAAATAAAAGAAAACATTTTCTATCAGATATGCCATGCTATCCAAGAAAACCTCCATATCTTGAAAAACTTGTGCTAATATCAAAGACTAGAAGGCCTTCTATCAAACAAGGATAGACGTATAAGGCCCTTCTTGCCAGGCTCAAAACTCGCTGTACGCTGACAAGGATTCTGTCTTAAGCCAGTGGCCTAAACATTTCCACACAGAGCCGTCTTAACGCATAGGCCCGATGGGGTCCCATGCTAATCTGTGTATGTTCAGTAACTTGTATTATAGAAGCCCCTTTTAGGAAATATTATAAGTAGACATTACTACAAGCCACGCGTATTGCGATTGATAAAAATATGTCATAATAGAATGATCTATTTCATTTGAGTTGATTCTCGAATAAGAAAGGAAGTGGGAGAATGTCTCCTTCTGACCTAAAAGATACCGGAAATGAAGGGGATTTTCTTCAAAGAGGCCGCCCACCTATATAAATGTAAGGGCTGGTTTGTCAGGCCAGTTCAGCTCACTTGGAGACAATTTTGCTATCACGGAAAAGATCAAAGTACTGACCCTGACTTCCGACGATCAGTCTTCGCACAGACTCGCCGGTAAAACTCTCATTTCTATCTTTTAATGTTTGTGACCGAGATTACTGTTGACTTTCTGTTGGAGACAATATTATCTTTTTTTTTTCTCTGGTTTCTTAAATTTCCCCTAGAGACTAAAAGCAATATTGTTTTGAATTGTAATTTTCAAAACAAAACAGCAATTCAGCTGTCCTACCTAAAACAAAATAATTTTCTCATTCGATGTCCATTTCACAACAAAGAAACTGTTTGATAAAAGTGAGTCAACAATAAACGGTACTATAACAGTAAATTTGGCCTTTACTTCGTCTCTATATACCATAATCCGTTTTGATCGCGTAGAAAGAGGAGAAAATACACTACTTGGTTTCAGTGAGAAAATGAAAGAAAGAAGGGAAGATAGAAGTGGAGAGTGAGTGAATCAGATTAAGCTGATAAGAACAGATACTACATTTTGATCTGAGTCAAAACGCCGAGAAGCGATTGCATTTTCTTGTCGCCCCATGCTGGCAGGATGTGACATAAGGTCAATTTAACGTTGGAAGCCCGTACGCGTGCACCCAGGCCAGGTCCCAAAATAGTCTAACCCCTAGAACCATCGTTTGAGCTGGCATCAGTATGACTACTGATCCTCACTCTTTAGTGCAAAGAGAGAGGTACTGCCGCGGGCAGCTGTTTCCCAAGACCGGGTACCTCTCAATCATTTTTTCAGGCGCGCACTGTGCGCAGAGAGAGTCACAACTGAGTTGATCTCTGTCTGAAGACAGAGACACAATTGAGAGATGAAATGTAGTTTATCCGCCTGAGGGTATATACTACATTTTGATCCCAGATAAAAGCCCGAGAAGCGATGGCGCTTCTAATAAAAGTGCCATTTTTGTGACGCACAGTATCGAACGACGGAAACCGAGAAAGGCCACTGCCAAAAATTACCATAAATAAAATAACATCGTCTGTTGAATAATTTTAAAATTATTTTTAAGATAGATGTTCGTAGAAAGAAAGAATATAAGAAATTTAAGCTGACTGAGCATGTATTGTCTGATTTTTCTGAAAGAAAACGGACAATGTTTTAGGCTTTAGTTTAAACTATTCACTTTCAAAACAATTTTGCGTCCTTCCGATTTGAGGAAAAATAGCGGAGTGTGATTTATTTTGGCACCAATCAGTGGGTTTCGCTCCAAATCACGAGATACAATCTGGAGTCGGTTTTGGTATATAAAAGAAAAGAACTTAACTGAATCGAACAAGAGAAGTAGAAACGACATAATCTGCAGCAAAGAGAGAACAGGCGTGACCACCGAGAGACAAGGCCTGTTCCATTTCGTTGTTGACAAATGTGACGTCATCACATTGAGTCCGACTTTCAAGGAGCGTGTCTGTTTTGTGTAGCAGATATTTTACGGCGGCATTTTTAAATTACTTATTAATATTTTCTTTTAAATATTGAATTAATTTAAAACAAAAAACAATGCCTTATAGATGCGTTGTACCAAATTGCAAAGGGAATTATAAAAACGGCCCTAAAATACATGTATTTTCTTTAACTAAAGATAAAGAATTATCTGATGTTTGGATTCGTACAATCAGAAGAGATCATTTTTATCTACTAAATTCAGCAGAGTGAGTATTTTTTGTATTAAAAAATAAGTAAATTTTATTGAAACTTTAATGATAAAATTAATACCATGTCTTTGTAATTCATAACATAAAGTTAATAAGACATAAATCTAGCGAGAAAGTTTAGAGAGAGAGAGACATTCATTCTCGTACGTGTTGTTTTTAAAATCTAAAATCTCATTTTTTTAAGAAATAAACTTTAAAGAAATTTTCGACATAAATTCATTCATGAATTTTTAAAGGAATATTTTATATACATAAAAAAATAATTTTAACGATTTTTTAGAATTGTTTTTCGTGACTAAATGAAACTTTAATTGAATTGAATTTTATGTCTGTAATTCACAACACATTTTAAAACAGCTTTGTTTTAAAAAGTTATTAAACTCAATTGAAACTTTGAGGATTAAAATAATTTTATATCTTTATAAATTCCATAATAATAATGATCTAGAAGGGAAATTAAATTTCCTTGATAGAAATTACTGGAGTTTTGTTAGGCAGCAAGAGACACTTATTATATTCAGCATCATCAAATCCCCATATCCAAAAATCTATCTGTCTCTTGTAATTGAATCTGATTTTGCAGTACATGTCTTTTTGTAGAAATGTGGAAATACATTCAATAGGGGATTATAAGATTTCTAAACACGTAACTGATCAAAATACTCTTGAAATTCTGATAGAAAACATGAAAAAAATGTACACAGAACAACAGCAACCTGAACCTCAAAATATGAGTTTTATATTAAAATTGGTAATGTCATTTCTACTATTGGTGCAAGAATAATCAAACATATTAATGCACTCAAATTTATATATGAGCAGCTAAATTTAATGACACAAAATAAGCTTGATTATTCAACAGAAATGATGATATTTTCTTCATTGTTATATAACTGCTCCCCTAAAGGGGACAGATTGTTAAGAGACAGCAAAAATATAATTTTACCTAGCTATTCAACCTTTAAAAGATTAACCTTATCAACATATATGAATCCTTTGATTGAGCAACATGATAACAATTTTCTTATGTATATTAAAAATAAATTTAAGCTCCTAGTGCAGGACATCACAATATCTTTACTTGTTGATGAAATTCATCTAAAACCTTATTTAGATTATAAGGGTGGTAATATTGTTGGCTTATCTGATAACAGCAATGAAGCTGCAACAAGTGCTTTTGCTTTTAGGATTAGCAGTGTATTCTCACAATATAAAATGTTGTGCATGTTATGCCAACTAAATGTCTTAAAGCTGAGAAGTTATTTGACATAGTTAAACATAATAATTGGTTTAGAGGAGATAGGCTTTCAAGTATTATCAATCATAACAGATAATAATGCTATAAATAAAAAAGTTATATCTTTCTTTTGCAGTTCTCCAAAGCTTTCCATTGTATATCCACCCCCAGTTATAAAGTCTCGACCTCTTTTCTTCCTTTTTGACTCAGTCCATATATTAAAATGCATTAGAAACAATTGGCTTAGTCAAAAAGATGCAAATAAATGCATGCTGTTCCCCAAATTTTGTCATGATGGAAATCATGAATTAGATAGTATCCAAACTGCCACATTTTCTACCTTACAGAAACTTCATGCCTTAGAATTTCAGTCAATTTTAAAATATTGTTATAAATTAACCTCAAAGGCACTTTCTCCTACTAATCTTGAAAGGCAAAATGCTAATTTAGTTCTGCAAATTTTTAATGAATACACTATTCAAGGATTATTGATCTTAGGAAAACAGAAATATTTGCCTAATTTTGCAGAATATATAAACATATTTTATATTTGGTGGACAATAATGAATGTTAAAATGCCATATAAAGGTTTATCGGCTTAGAAATAAATACTGCAATCCACTTAGAATGAATGAAGAAAATTTTAGATTTCTCTCTGTATTCTGTGACTGGTTAGAATCTTGGAATAGCATTTCTGGAAGAAATGGCAAATTAACAAAGGAAAACTTCAATGCTTTGCATCATACAACCTATGCATTTCTAGAACTGACCAAGTATTGCATAGAAGAACTGAAAATGCTATACATATTACCAGGCAAATTTCAAACTGATCACCTTGAAGCAAGGTTTGGTCAATATCAACAACTTACTGGGGATCAGTATAATATCTCCATACGGCAAGTGTTTGAGTGTGAAAAAATTATTAGAATGCAATCAGTTTTAAAATTAAACTTATTTAATCAGCAATGCATTAAAATTGATTTAAAGAGTTTACAAGAACCAAACTGGGATGAAGTGACAGAGGAGGAAAAGTTATATATATATAAATATAGAATTGATGTTAAAGAGGATGATGTAAATAATTGTAGAGAAGTTCTACCTGTAATACTATACTTAGCAAGTTATTGGTGTAATGCAGTTTTTAAGAAAATTAAATGCAATAGCTGCAAAGATTTAATATCTGGAAGTGTAAGAGATAATGTGGAAGAAATACCTGAAATAAGCAGCTATTTTCAGGGGATTAATAGAGGTTCTCTCTTATATCCTAATGATAAAACTATAAATTTTGTTCTGAATAATTATGTAGTCATTGATAAGCTGATAAAAAATCATTCTTTTCTTCATTCAGTAAATCAAAGAAAAATAAAATAAGGCATGCATATAACATTGAATGTTTTTTGCAGATTATGAGGTTCTTTTTTATGTTGACACTTGTGATGAGGGTCACAATATGGAAAAAATACAAAGAATGTTTGTCTGGAGCTCTACAAATGCTCTTTTAAATAATTTTTGTTCTAGGGAAAATAATAATATTACAAGTAACAAGTTAAGCAGAAAAAGAAAACTTCATTCAGCTAAATTTTGTATCAGTAACCCATTTTTCTGAAAGTATTATTTGATTTTTAAATCTATTTATTGTTTGTATCTAATGTATTTTCTTGTTTGTGTTTTTGTTTCTTGTTTATGTTTAATTGTTTTATTTATTTATCATAATTATTTTATTTATTCATCATTTAATTATAATTTGCTTATTTAATTATTGTTTGTTCCCCAATTCATAATTCAGTTGTTACTGTAATAATCTCTTAATGATTACAAAAATTATAACTTCACAGAATAATTATTAAAATTGAAATAAAAACATGCAAATTAAAACAATGCTGATTATGATTTATAAAAAATGTTCAAATGTGAAACAATTGAAATCATGAATGAATTTCATTCTTAAAATTAATTGTCTGTAACCTACTTTTCTATAAGTATTATTTGAATTTTAAATCTCTTTTTTGTATCAAATTTATTTACTTTCATGTATTTAGTTTATTTGTTTCTTATTTATATTTTAATCGTTTATTTATCATTTACAATACATGTAATTTGCTCGTCTATTTATTTAATTGTTTATTTGTCTCCTAATTCATAATTGAGTTGTTGCTGTCCGAGTGTATAAATAATCATTAATAATTACGATATTGTAACTTTACAGAATAATTACTAAAATTAAGATAGAAACATGCAAATTAAAACAATACTGATAATGATTTAAAAAATGTTTTCAAATTTGAAACAAATAAAATAATGAACGAATTTCAGTCTTTAAAATTTAATAAAATCTAACATGTTTAATTTCTTTAACAAAACATTCAGCAACATTTTTTTTTTCTTATCGGTTATTTTTTAAAAATTAATATGAAATAAAGTTCTGTATAAAATCCAATTCTGTTTATTTGTTTTGTAAAACAATGTATTTTTTAAAAGTTTTCTAAAACCAATTTTTTTCTTACAATTATTCGTTACATTATGATTACTGTCTGTTTCACTGCATGGACTACTTTTGTGACGTCACGTCACTACCGAATAGGCCTTGTCTCTCGGTGGTCACGGAACAGGTTACTTCGGTCCACGAGAATGGACATAAGCTGCTGGTTGAATCCAGGCCACTCCGGTCCACGAATTGACATAAGCTGCTGGTTGAATTCAGGTCACCCCACTCAAGGAACAACGACACAGAAGAAATTTGATACCGCCAGACGAGGATTAAAAAGAAAATCATAGTCGCTCCCTCATCTAAGAAAGATTCTTCGACTGGTGTGAAATCCGTTTCTTCACTGTTACCAAGAAGGGTCACTATGGACATTTTACCTACGACGTATAATTTTGTATACTTTATTGTAAAAAAAGGCATATTTTTTACACAATATACATTTTTATTTGTACATACATGTTTTTGGCACACAAAGCACTTAATTTGTGTAATTCCTTTAATTTGTGTGTTCAATAAAGTTAACGTATTATTCCGTTTTTTAAACTCGGCTCGTGTTGTCTGTCTTTGTCGTGTGCTTTTGGCCTTATGCATTAACTTTACCACAAACATTTGTTTGTACTACGATACCCTTTTTCGTAGGGTTTTTACCCCATAAAAATCTTATAAGAAAGAAAGAAAGAAAGAAAGAAAGGGAAATAGAAGTGTTCAACAGCTGATATAGTGAAATGGAAAAGTTGTCAATTTCAAATCTTTTCATTTGTACCCACTTCTTAAAATAACGATTAGTATTCATTTTTATAATTTTTATTACAAATTTTTAAAAAGTTGTTAAGCTCAAAATATTTAACGATGAGATAGGGGAATTTCTACGGATATTTTATTGTTACAGAGCTCTTCATGAGCTTATTCAATCATTAACTTAAGAATAAAGATTCATCAGAAAATTCAAAGAGAAAAACTGAAATTTTCACAGGTCTTTCTAGTTATTATTATTATTAATTTGTGATGAGCATTTGTTTCCACCTTAATGAATCTATCGTTTATTTTCGATCCAGTTGTCTACACTGCAAAATTGCAGTAAAAACCAAATAAAAAATTACGATGATAATATTCAAATTTGAAATCACTATAATAGCGAAAGTAGTTGATGTGTTCAACTTGTTAACCATTACACCACTATAGATATCTGTAATTTTTTTTTAGTATTTAATATTTTTAATTATGCTGGTTGCATGGGAAAAGCTTTTAATAAACTAAGCTTAATCTGCCACAAGGCTATAAATTTGGGGAACCCAGTGGTGATTAAACTCGCTAATTGCAATGGTCTGCTAATTAAAGTCCGCTACCAAGTTGCCGTTAAGGAACCAGTGAAAATTATACTTTTCATTGTTATTACTGATGAAAATATACTAAAATAGAAAATGGACGGTAGATATCATACTATAGTAGAAAATGTATGGTAGATATTATACTATAGTAGAAAATAGACGGTAAATATCATACTATAGTAGAAAATGGATGGTAGATATCATACTATAGTAGAAAATAGACGGTAAATATCATACTATAGTAGAAAATGGACGGTAGATATCATACTATAGTAGAAAATGGACGGTAGGTATCATACTATAGTAGAAAATGGACGGTAGGTATCATACTATAGTAGAAAATGGATGGTAGATATTATACTATAGTAGAAAATAGACGGTAAATATCATACTATAGTAGAAAATGGACGGTAGTTATCATACTATAGTAGAAAATGGATGGTAGATATTATACCATAGTAGAAAATAGACGATAAATATCATACTATAGTAGAAAATGGACGGTAGGTATCATACTATAGTAGAAAATGGATGGTAGATATTATACTATAGTAGAAAATAGACGGTAAATATCATACTATAGTAGAAAATGGACGGTAGGTATCATACTATAGTAGAAAATGGACGGTAGGTATCATACTATAGTAGAAAATGGACGGTAGGTATCATACTATAGTAGAAAATGGACAGTAGGTATCATACAATATTAGAAAATGGATGGTAGATACCATACTATAGTAGAAAATGGACGGCATTTATCATACTATAGTAGCACCGTGAATTGCTACGGACAGAAAAACAGAAAAAGTCACGCTGTTTATTATATTGATTGTATGCTTGAACTTTATACTTTCTGATTATTATTCACTCTCTTCGTATTTTTCACTCCCTCTTTTATAAAAATGCATTTACAAATTGCAATCCTCTTCTACTTACTACAAGTTATGATAATCGGGCTCATTATCAACAAATGAGGTGTTTGGATGCAACATTTTTATAAGGTTTGATTTAGGCTGTGAATTTTAAAAGGGTATCTGTTATGATCCAAGTTCCTTGTACCACGGTGATGGTCCAAGGTAGAACCAATGAAGAATAACTCGAACACAGGTATGGAATAACACAGATATATTACTAACAGAAATATGTACAAAGAAGTAGAAGTATTAGTAATGACTATCAAGTTTGGTTAGAGTGAACTATGTTGTCTTGACAAGTATCACTATTCCAATGTCTTACAGTAATCGTCTGACTCTTGACTCTGTCTGACTGACTCTCTCTGAACGCTGCTCCTTCTTGAGGCGCAGTATTTATGATGTCCGGAATAGTCTATTATTATTATGGGTAAGTCCCCCATAACACCCACTTCCGAAGCTTTTGCGTAGCAGGGATTTTTAATATCGTTTTTTCTTTGGATCTATTTCCAAAGGTTCTGTGAACTTTCTTTTTCTGGACGATTTTCTTGGCTCTGACATTGTTTGCGGTCTTTTTATATCAAATGTATCGAAAATCGTGTCCATCACCTCTTCTTGTGGTGGACCGTTAGCATCCTGTAACGTTCTCTTCCTTATTTGGTTTACGTGTCTTCTATGTGATAATTTTTGTCCCTCTGCTATGTAAACCATATTGCCGATTCTTTTCTCAATTGTCCCTTGCTCCCAGTAAGATGTATTATTTTTATATGCTTAAAAAAAAACTTTTTCTCCTGGGAGGAATTTTCTTTTTGGTGCGTAGGGCTGTGTTACTTGTTTTGTTTGACTTGGTAGCAATTTATCAAATATTGATCTGATTTTTCTAGTGAACATCACTTCTGCAGGTGATAATGTTGATGGCGTAGCATTATTTGGCGTAATTCGATAATGCTATTTCCGTAGGCACATCGTATGCTTTTCGTTTCGCTCTTTTGAGTGTATCAACAAATCTCTCCGCTTGTCCATTTGATCTTGGGTGATAAGGCGGGGATTTTATATGTTTGACTTGATAAATTTCGCAAAACTCTTGGAAGTCTGCTGATGTGAATGGCTCTGTCTTTGTTGGTATAAGTCTCGACAGACCATCCGCATGTCCGATCTTTCTCGTTGGTAGGTATTCCAATCTGAAATTGTAGTTCAGAAGAATCGTTCCCCATCTAAGTAACCTATTTGCGGTGTAAACCGGTAGACGTTTTTTCGAACCAAAAATTGTTAGTAACGGTTTATGATCCGTCTGTAGAGTAAAATATCTGCTATAGATATACCTATGAAACCTTGTGACTGCGAAGATAAAATCCAGAGCTTCTTTCTTTATTTGTGAGTAATTTTTCTCCGCTGGTAGTAGAGTTCAAGAAGCATGTGCGATGGGTTTTATTGTCCCATCTGGCATTTTATGCAATATACACGCGCCGACTCCATAGGCGCTCACGTCACTTTCTACAATAATTTCTAATTTAGGATCGTAGTGTGCCAAAAATAAATCCGATGTTAACGTCTTAATTATTTTTTCAAATGTTTTCTGGCATTCGTCTGTCCACTGGCAAACTTTTTCTTTCTTTAGCAGTTCGTTCAGTGGTGCGCGAAGTTTATGTATGTGAGGTATGAATTCCTGGTAGTAACTCACTAAGCCTAGAAAACTTTGTAATTCTGTTATGTTCTTAGGAACTGCCATTTTTTTTATTGCTGTTGACCTTTCAGGGTCTGGTCGTCTACCTTCTTGATCTATGATATGGCCAAGGTATTTAATTTCCTTCATGAAAAAATCGCACTTGTTTTCTTTTATTTTGGATCCATAGCTTTGTATTCTCTTAAACACCTCATGTTGCCAGTGTTGTTCAACGCTCTCGCCGTTTATCCAGGTATGCAATCGTGTACTCTAGTCCGGCAAGTATCGTATCCATTGTCTGTTGGAATATAGCCGGCGCGACCTTAATCCCAAATGGTTATCTTTGGTATCTGTACAATCCTTTGTGTGTGTTTATGCACAGTAGTTTTGAACTTTCCTCATCGACTGGAATTTGCAGGTACGCTTCGCTTAAATTTATTTTTGAAAAAAAAATTTCCGCCGTTTAATTTAGTGAATACTTCTTCTGGACTGGGTAGAGGATAGTGGTAGTCCTTTATTGCTGCGTTCAAACCTGTAGAAAAATCAGCGCAAACTCGAATTTCTCCTGATTTCTTTTTGATGTAGACCGTCGGTGCGGCCCATTTACTGTATTCTACTTTTGTCAATATGCCAGTGTTTTTAAGTCTAGCCAATTCTAGATCAATTTTTTCTTTTGACGCAAACGGTACGCTCCTTTTTTTCTTGAAGATAGGTTGAACGTTTTCTTTTATTTCGATATTTGCTGCCATTTTCTTACATCTTTCTTGACCTGCTGAAAATACTTCGGGGAATCTCGTTTTTAGTTTCTCTTTTAATTTGTCTGTCTCGATTGATAAGCTTTTTACATTTTGGCAGTACGTACTTATTGGTAAGTCCCACAGTTCGAATTTTTGCATCCAGTCCGTTCCGAATAGGTTTTCTGTATTTCTTAACACGTACATTTTTAGTTTTTTCGTCATTCCATTAAATGTCAAATTTGTAATTACTTCACCCTCAAATTTTATCTTTCTCCCCGTAACTGATCTAGCAATTTTATCCGTTTTTAACATGGCAGGTTTGTTCAGTTTTCTCCATGTTTGTAGGTTTATAATAGTTAAGTTTGAGCCAGAATCCAGCTGTAGCCTGACTTTTCTGTTTTGCATTTCAACTTGTACGTATTTTCTTATGTTAGTCTCATCAGCTTGGTCAGTCCTCGTGATTCTTATTCTGCTTTTGCTTTCTCTTCTAGACCAACAATGAGAATTTTTGTGTCCTATTTTTTTTGCATTTTAGACAAGTTTTAAAACGGTATGTACAGTCTTTAAACCAATGACAAGCCCCACAGCGATAGCATGGACTGGGTGGTAGTTTTTTCTGATATTTACTTTTAGAGTTAGAAAATTTTGTTTTACCTGTTCTTGAGGGGGGTAAATTGGTTTGGTTTGTTTCTGAGGAGGGAAAGTTGGTTTGTCTTCGTACTTTACATATGTGTGCTATGCCAGCTTATTCTGTCTTTTTAGTCTTTCTTCACACTGATGCATCTCTGGCAGTCTTCGGCTAGTTTTTGAAGTGTCAAATCTTGTTCACTCTCCAATTAATAAGGATTCTGCGTCTCATTTCCGCGTCTTTGGTTGAAACAAGTCCTTGGACGCATTTGAAATTGTCGGCGCTGAGTTCCGATAATTTGAAGTCATCACAATATTTGTTGACAATGGACGCGAAAATTATGTAATCTTCGCTGTCCTTTTTTGTTAGGTTCAGACATTTCCATCTTTTGTGGAATAGTGAGGTATTATGGCTGAAGAGTTCTGTTAGCAGTTTCATGGCTTCTTTGAAAGTTAACTCACTTGTTTTCCTTGGAAGGATATAATCTACGAATTTGGTATATTCGCATGTGCCTAATTTTCTTAGCAATAGACGTACTTTTCGTGCGTCTGACCAATCTTTGAAGTCAAATTCATATAGATCTTCGTACCTTCGGAAGTAATTTGCAAAAGTTTTATCTTCGTCGGGTGCGTACGTGTAATCTTCGATAGTACTCCAAATAGCGTCTTGTGAGAGAACTGTTTTATTTTCGGAATGTTGCTCTCTATTTGACATTACACGTAGTAATAATTCTTGTAATTCCAGATGTTTCTGTTCATACTTTTGTTGCTGTTCAAATTGGATTTTGATAAGTTCCACAATGGTTGACTTAAAATCTTCCATGTTAACGTAATTTTGTGTACGTATTTTACTTTAGTGTAACCTGATATTCTGAAACCTGTGTACGCAAAAAAAAATTTCCTTTGTTGCCAGTAAATTTGATATCCAAAAAGGAAATTCTTTTTTTTATGAAATCTCCACGTAGAACTTGTTTTAGAGTTTACTAGTCAACCATTGTTATGTGCGACGGATAGCAAAAAAGTATGCCCTCCGCGTAGAGAGTTCGTTTTTCCTTTGGGTTACGTCATCGCCACTTGTTATGGTCCAAGTTCCTTGTACCACGGTGATGGTCCAAGGTAGAACCAATGAAGAATAACTCGAACACAGGTATGGAATAACACAGATATATTACAAACAGAAATATGTACAAAGAAGTAGAAGTATTAGTAATGACTATCAAGTTTGGTTAGAGTGAACTATGTTGTCTCGACAAGTATCACTATTCCAATGTCTTACAGTAATCGTCTGACTCTTGACTCTGTCTGACTGACTCTCTCTGAACGCTGCTCCTTCTTGGGGCGCAGTATTTATGATGTCCGGAATAGTCCATTATTATTATGGGTAAGTTCCCATAACAGGATCCCAATGTCATTTGATTATAACAGAAACGGGAATGCTTAAAACCGCTGCGTACAGCAAATCATATATAAACCAAATCATTGTAACATTTTTAACCCGAGTCAGTTCTTTATTTCAAAGAATTCTTTTTTGTTTAGCTCCTCGCCGTCGACCTGTTCTTCGCTTCAGTTTACTTCATCGGTGATTTTCTAACCCTCTGATATCAAAAACTCAACGCGACAGAGTAGTGAACGGTCGTGAAGCAGACGAACGTCAGCTAAATCAAGTGAACTGTGCTCATCATCACGATACCAGCAACAAACCAGCAACACGTTGACGACTGAGGAGTCAACTAGATGGTAACCACGGAGGTTTTCAGGTTCATTCAGACCAACGCGGCAGAGAGAGTGGGTTACAAAGTGACATTTTCAGCATGAAGAGAATATGACTTCAGAGTACCAAATCTTGGTTCCAATCTATGACAATGACTGCAAAAACACCCCTCCCCAAATTTATAGACAAATCCTACAGATGCGCGTTGGGATTTCTTTATAACCAACAAAAAATTCTTCTTGTTCTCACCTGCTATATTTTTGTTCTTTCTTGTCTTATAGTCAAATTGCAAATTCCTCTGACTATGTCCCTTCTATGTGTTAATACCATTCTTGCCTTGTGGACTTTTTGCCTTAATACTGATGTTGCTTTGCCTAGTTTAGTCTTGCATATATATTGTTTGCTTTGTATTATTTTGCCCTGTTCTTTTTCGTACTTATTGTTTATTGAAAATTTTGTCAATTTCCTTTATGAAACATTTTTGCCAATGACACTTAATCATGGCCAATTACTCCACACCAACAAACGAATCCGGTAATAAAGGAAAGCGATAAGAAAGGACCAAACATCAACTGTATGAAGACAAAATGTATGTGATGAACATGCGAATTACATACTGGAGATGCCAAAATCCAGCTAGTACAAGCTTTAAATATCTAGGAAGTGTTTTAACAGAAGACGGAAAATACGACAACGAAATCCGAAGGCGCATTGAAATAGCGGAAGATGTCTTCCAAAAGCTAAGCAAAATATAACAAACAGGAAATTTTCGTTAAAATCAAAGAAAAGATTACTGAACTGTTATGTAATATCTGTCCTCCTATATGGCAGTGAATGCTGGACAATTTCTTCACAGATGGAAAAAAGAAATTACTAAGAATGACAAAGGACAGACAATTGTGGCGAGCCATGATCGCTTTCGTTTTGAAGGGACATGGCACATAGAAGAAAATTTAATTTGAATAGAAACGTCATGCTACGTTCATGATTAACCTCAACTGACTTCCGAGATCAACCGTATATGGTGGGCATCACAACCGAGTGTTTTGTGGGTCCTTACAGTAGAAATTAGCTCAGTGGGTCTTGTTTTTTGAGCATGATCATAGCACGGACAAATAAGCAAAAGTTAGTAATATAGTATAGATTTCATCTAATACATAAATATCAAAGTTTGTTTGCCTCCACTCGGACCCCTGAAAATTAATTAATAATGTGATATCAAATAACTACGGTTTTAATAATTTATGCATTGAAACCAGTGTTATGTAGCCTATCGAACTTGGCCTTTCTTGTTTAGGGTAGATAACTTATTTGCATATTCAGTTTACAAAACAATTTTTTTAAAAGTAACTGTTTTTTTTCTAAATTCAATTTCAATCTGTTTTTTGTGGTCTGCATGAATAAGCGATTGTTCTGTTGATGGCTTTTATAATTAAATTGTTTCGTTATTTAAATGAAGCCATTTCTCAGCTTTGCAACTAATTTAGCACTTCCAGCGCAACTTCAGAAGAAGAAAAATAAGCAATGTTTATAATTTAATATTTCGTTTTCTACAGTTTATCAACCCTTTGCAGGTTGTTTAAAGCCAGAATTTTTTTTAAATTGTAAGAATTTTTTTAACACAATAACGGTTTAGTGATACAAGTCTTACTAATTAACCCATAGCTGGAGGAGAAGAGTTGGATTTATACCTTTCCCAAGGGTGCTTGCGCGTAAATGAATATAACGAAACCAAATGTGAATTGGAACTCGGCTCTCTAATTAGAAATTCCGAACCATTATTCATTAAACCACCAACATATTCAAGCTTACAGCTCCTGGTATTCCCAAGCGGTTACCCGTCTCGATACTGACCAGGCTCGACGTTGCTTAACTTCGGTGATTGTTCGAGAACTGGTGTTTCATAAGCAATGTTTACATTGTTAATTGTGAAGTTTGAAAATCTAACACATCTTATAAATTATACTATTATAACACGTCCGATATGAAATCAACTATAGGAAATAAACCCTATTTCCAACACAATTGCATACCAACATATATACCATATTAAAACACGTCCAAACATTATTTTCTACTCAATAACCGACAATATTTACAATTCCCACTAATACAACGCACTCTGTTTAAATAAGAATGTCTATTGGTTAGAAATTGACACCACATGAAATATTTGGCCAATCAGAGAAAATTAATCCCTATTTTTCTCGAGTCTACATTCAGAAAAATATTCAGATTTCGACTTTCAGCAATAAAGATGCAGTTGTTTCTAAACCGTTCAAATAAAAGAGAAGACAATGGCTACATAGTCTTTTCCTCCCCTACCCAGTGCCTGCTGAAAGAAACTTGTGTCGGTAACTTCAAACGAATCACCTCTAACAACCATAGCTTGGACGGTCAGTGAATCTTCGCTGATGAACAAAATGTTTTCTAAACCATATCTTTTTCTGTGAACCAACTACTTAAAGATTTTAACTCAGCTAAAGACTATTTTTACTCACTTTTGATTCTTTTGAATTCGTGTACATATGTTTAAAAATACCAATGATTTATTTAACAAGCATGTGACCATGTTTTCTTTATTTTTTTTTATTGGTGTTTGGAATTCGGATGTTCAGATATTTAATATAAAAAGAACCTGGGCGGCAGAAATTTCTGCACAACTACCAAAATATTTAAACCAATCGAACTGCTTTAATTCCGACATTTCGCTAATACTATTTTACGGTACACGCAAATTTCTCAAACATAGACAGAGCGAGCCAAGGAAACAATTAATAAACTGTTTGCCCAATAAGAAGTGTTGCTACAATCTGAAAAGACGATAGTCAGGTGGAGCAAGTTCAGGAGAATAAAGAGTATGAAGCCAAATGTCCTTCTATACTTAGTCCTTGGTATGGCGATAAACCACATCCGGCAGCAATGCCACTGATCGTGAGATTGCAGATTTTGAAGAGCGTGGAGCCGAGCCACCTCTTAATTACTGTTGTTACAAGGTCCACCCTGATTCGGGATAGTAGCACCTGTTAGAGTTCCATCTATGTGTAAATAGTTAACCCACAAACAAAAACAAGACACTATTAAAGTATGAAAATAGATTTTTATTGTAAAATACCAGCAATACATTTTTATATATAAAAAAATTAGCAACTATACATATACTATATTAAAATTACCGAATTACTTCAAACACTCAAGAAAAAAAAATGGCATTAAATGATCCATAAGGAGTTGATATGCCATTAAACAAATCAATCAATCAGCGCATCTATAGTGCTATAATTTGTTCCTGGGTGGCAAGGGCCCTATGTGGTTTATCAACCCTTTGCAGGTTATTTAAAGCCAGAATTTTTTTTAATTGTAAGAATTTGGGTGGGGGACATAATAACGGTTTAGTGATACAAGTCTTGCTAATTAACCCATAGCTGGAGGAGAAGAGTTGGATTCAAGAGCGTGTAAGAGCAACAATGTTTTTACGATTAACTAATGATGGGTACTTTTTTTTGCAAATGTTTTTGTAATGCTTCCAAGTGACGAGAATACTTCTTTACATGTTTCCTTTTGGATTTAGTACTTTATGACAGAAGATACCCCTTTATATCCTACCAAACACAGATTGAAACGGCCCTAGCAACGACGAGTACACGCATTTTTACGAGTTTTAAAACTATTAATGTTAGCTCAATCCCAGCAGGCCGTTCCTCCACAAAATCTTCGTATTCTTCTTTTTCGTATTCTTCTTAGACAGACAGACAGGCAGACAGACAGACAGACAGACAGATAGACCTGGGTCTGACACCTGGAGGGGTTTTCAAATGGAGGAAGGGATTAAAGCAATTTTTCTTCTTGGACTCCCGCTTTAAATTCGACATTGTGCCACGTTTCATTATGATAAACCCCATTGATGCTAGCACCAGCGTTCCTTTCCACAGTGTTGCACCTATTCTCTCTTTCTCTTAACGTTATGAAAAAAGTCTGGTTTCAGGGGTTCCAACCTTGCGACAGCACCTCCTTTATTTGAATGCACCGATGTTAGCTTGACAGTGGTTGCGTGGACTGTGCAATTTTTTTTTTTACCTTGGCTGTATATACAGCACCTCACATTAAACTGACCTTGTGTCACGTCCTAAGGGAGGTGGGTAAATAGAATCACTGCTAGTAAGTAATGAATTATCCATACAATAATTGCAGAATATATATATATATATATATATATATATATATATATATATACACAAACACACACTATTTACATTATTTGTACTATTGTCCTCATCTTTGTCGCCATATTCATTACAATGTTTCGGCCGTTGTACGCTCCGGCCTTCTTCGGGATATTGGAATGTCGAACTGAAGCCTTTATTTCGCTCACTGTGGTAGACTGTTCTAGTTCCACGTGTCATGTTTAATGGATCTCAGTTATCAGTTATCTCCTGTTAATTCCCCTCTCCAAGTTCTCCACTGCTTTATCCGGGTATTGAACTCACACTCTTTGGATCCTGTCATTGGATCTAACCAACGCCTTTATCCACTGTGTCATGTGTCCTTGAAGAAGAAGGCCGGAGCATACAACGGCCGAAACGTTGTAATAAATATGGCGACAAAGATGAAGACAATAGTCCGAATAATGTAAATAGTGTACATAATACCTCATCTCAGAAATATATATATATATATATATATATATATATATATATATATACAGTGACACGCATAAGTATTGGATACATGATATTTTCTGTTATAACACTAGTTTATGTTCGCCATTTTGCCTGATATTTGGTAAGTAATATCTCGTAAAGTTGTTTTAGTTGTATGTGGAAGGAAAATTAAAAACTTAATGTTGAATTCATTTTTTTTATCAAAGTTCATAATTACCCTATGCAAAAGTACTGGATACATCAATTTAATATTTTGTTGCGTAGCCTCTGTTTTGTTTCACTGCTTCCAGTCGCTTTCTATAGTTGGCCACAAGTTTTTCACACTGATCCGCCGTTATTTTACCCCATTCGTCCTTGCATAGTTCCTCTAATTGCTTGATATTTTGTGGATTCCGCTTATGAACTTTAACCTTCAAAGTATTCCACAAATTCTCAATTGGATTCAAGTCGGGAGACTGACTTGGCCAATTGAGAGTAATAATACCATTATTTTCAAACCATTCCTTTGTAAGTTTTGCGGTATGTTTGGGATCATTGTTGTGTTGAAGCACAACATTCCGACCATGTCCTAAAGAAGTTGCAGATTTCTTAAGGTTCTTCTCTAGAATCTCCCTGTATATGCTACCATTCATTCTACCATAGATAACTTGTAACTCACCAGTGCCCTTGGATGAAAACCATCCCCATATCATAATGGAACCACCCCCAAACTTAACTGTGGAGATGGTATTGTGCTTGTTGAAGGCAGTGCCATTTATTCGCCAAACACTTGTCGCTGGGTTCCTTCCGAATAGTTCAACTTTCGTTTCATCCGACCAGATTACCTTTTCCCAAAACTGCATACCTTTCTTTTCATAAGTTTCGACAAACTTTAATCGGTCTTTGACATGTTTGGTTTTCAGTAAAGGCACTTTTCTTGGTGATCTTGAATGAAAGCCTGTACGATATAGAGCTCTGCTAATGGTATCCTTACTTGCATTAATTCCAGCACCCTCAAGATCAGTTTTAATTTCAGAACGAGTAATGAAGGGTTTTTTTGCACATTTCTGCTGATCCACCTTGAAGTACTCTCATTTATTTTTCTCGGTCTTCCATTTCTTGGAAAGTTTGCTGTACCGTCGCCATACTTCTTATACTTTCTGATGATATTTACTACTGTACTTAGTGCTAGATTCATTTCTTTGCTAATTTTTCGGTAACCTTGTCCTCCTTTGTGACGTTCAATGGTTCTATCTCGCATATCTCTGGATAATTCTTTAGTTTTTGCCATTTTTAATCCTTGAATTGCAGAATGCACATCAAAGAGTCAGATGATTAGTAGCACTATCTTGTAAACAATTGTGCTTCTCTGATTGGTCAGAGATAACATTCCAATACTATCGAAAATTTGAATATTTAAAGTTTTTTAAAATACAAAGTTTCGATTGGAAATTTGAAAATTGTCATGTATCCAATACTTTTGCATAGGGTAATTTTGAACTTTGATAAAAAAAAATGGATTCCAACCATGAGTTTTTAATTTTCCTTCCACATACAACTAAAACAACTTTACGAGATATTACTTACCAAATATCAGGCAAAATGGTGAACATAAACTAGAGTTATAACAGAAAATAACATGTATCCAATACTTATGCGTGTCACTGTGTGTATAGATATAGATATATATAATATATATATATATATATATATGCGAATATAACGAGTTGTTAACATCCGTGGAATTACCACTGGTCTAGCTAAGAATTAAGCACAGGATGACAAGAGTAGAGCACCTTGTGAGAATCCAACTCACAACACAAGCGTATGGTGTATTTTATTTATATTTTTGTGAGAGAGGGTATGTAATAAATTTGTTATTAAATCTTTATTTATTTATTTTACAATTGTGTCTTCAATAGCATATTGACATGTTGGTGGAGACAAGCCCACCAGTTTAAATTTTAATTTTTTTTTTTCATTTGAAATCTTCACAAAAAAAATTCAAGCAAAAAAATGTTTTCACTTACAAAAAAAAGAAGCAAAATAAAAGATAACTGGAAATCGACCCCACAAACTGGGGTTCGTATCCAACGAAGGCGTGGCTTACTCTTCCGTGACGCTCACACACCTGCCTAGTAACGAAGGCCTCTCGCACCTTAGAGACAGAACGCTGATTATATACAACACCGAGGCGACAAACGTGATCATCGAACCGGACGAAGCGACTATTTATTAATCTTACTGAACACTTATTGTTCTCTCTTTTGTCAGTGAAATAAAATAAAAGAGAAAAAAAGCGTCTTGCTCTTGTCGGCGATTACTATTGGCCAAGTATAGACTCGTCCATTTAACTGAATAGACGGATAAACGAATAACCAACAGATGTCTCTACGAAGCGGTAGTGACAGTCCGACGTTATTGGCGACTGCTGAAGGAAACGACGAAATGCACCGGTCTTATCAATCCATCCTACCTTGTCAAAACAAATTGCTTCAAAAAAGATGGGACAAAACTTACTATGACGAACATAGGAGAAAGGTAAGTCTACTACTTGTTATTGTTTGCATCAGTTAAAAAACAGTTATCGCTGAGCGATACAAGGCCGGACGACTGCTTGTCACATTAGTTGATAGCGTAGCTTTACAAGGATCGAACACACCGCTCACATGAACAGATATTTATCCAACCAACCAACCACCCACCCACTTGAGGTCAAATTTAAGGTGGGAGCCCATGTATGCATGGACTAGTGACAAAAAATACACAAGCACTCTCGTTATTTCCCTTAGGGACGCCTCAGACGACAGGTAATGATACTAGCATCTTCTCCGATGTATTGTCTTGGATGATGGTCACCTGTGGATTTGAGCACATTAACCACTCGGCCCAGCTGGGACCGGTATGTATTTAGCCACGAATAAAATTACCAGGTAAGCTATCATCGCATTATGTATACTTAGGTATAGCACAAGGTAGTGCTGCTCTTCGTGGGTATTGAATACACTAGTGAATAAGTAGTCCTGGGAATTTCATTCTGTGTTCATCAGGGAACCAGTGTGTCAAACTGAAGTTTTTATATTTTAACATTATTTCAATTTTAATCTTAATTCAATCATTTGCAATCGTATATATTTCATTCCGAGCTCCTCAAAAAACTAATGTATTAAAAAAGACTTTTTAAATGAATTATTATGTTGTGTAATAATAATTCAGCCATTTATAATCATATATCTGTTTAATTCTGGGGTCATCAGGGGAGTAGTGTACCAAACAGGATTTATTTTGATAAATTAACATTGTTTTAATAAGTAATAATAATTCAGCCATTTATAATCATATATCTGTTTAATTCTGGGGTAATCAGTGGACTAGTCTGTCAAATAGAGATGCTTATTAGCTAGTGTAATTCAGTGTAATATCACCTGAAGAAGGCCAAAGCGTACAACAGCTGAAACGTCGTCAATATGGCAATAAAGATGAGGACAACAGTCCGAACAATATAAATAATATAAATAGTTACAGTATATCATCTCAAAAATATAGACAGATATCTAATCCAGTGGATCGCACACATTTTGGGGTTGCCGCCCCCTCGTGTACCAAAACACAACCCTAACTCCCTCCTCCCCAACCGTATAGTCAACCTTTGATTGGATTTTCTTGGTGCTAGTCTTGAATGTCAAATGAGTATTTTAGTATTTTCCATATTAATTGTTAAAATAAATGAGATACACTATAAAGTGAAGGCAAGACACACTTCGGGTACAATTGGTGTGGGTGTGTGGTGTATGTTAGGGTTCAGATGTGTCACTGCCACCCTCTGGCTGCCTAGTTTTTTTCTCACCGCCGCTCTTGGATTTTTTCACCGCCTCCAGTGGGTGGGCGGTACCACCCACTTTGGGAATCACTGGTATCATCCAATTACCGGGGTATATGACACAGGCTTATCTATTTTTTTTGCTCATATATATGTTCATTATATAGCAGGAAATAATTTTATTAGCGACTCGCACAATGTTGAAAATGATCCTTAAATATAGATATGTCAAAAGAAATTTCATTTTCGAAGGAAATGCAAGCAAGCAGAAGATGAATGTCTCAACAAGGAGTGTGCAGAGATAGAAATAGTACGAAATATAGACATAGCAGGCATGCATTAAAAATATAAAAGAAATAGCAAAACAGGAAACATGTTCCTCGACAGCATATTTGTATAAAGAATGCTCGTAAAGAGAAAAGGTACTGCAACGATGTTCTGGGACTAGAGTGGTTAGCTTTCGTAACGAGGAAACAGGACAAATTCCAATTCAAGTGATTTATATTCGCATATACATATATAAATTAATGTACGAAATAAACCCTATTCCCAATACAATTTCATACTGCATACGTACCATATAAAAACGCACCCAAACTTTATTTTCTACCCAATAACAGACAATATTTACAAATATGCCAAAAAGATTCCGCACTACATCACACACCGCTTAAATCAAAATGTCTATTAGTTAGAAATAAACATCACTATGTGAAATATTTGACCAATCAGATAAAAGTAAACCCCCATTTTTCTCGAGAATAATTATTTGAAAAACCCAGATTTCGACTTTCAGCAGAAGAGACGAAACTGCCTACAAGCGGTTCAAACACAAGAGAAGACGAGGCCATATAGCTTTTTCCTTCCCATCAGCACGTGCTGAAAGTAACGTGCTGGGAACTTTAAACAAATCATCTTCAATAACAGCTCAGACGGTCAGTGAATTTTCGCTGATGATCAAAGTATTTTCTCAAACACAGCTCTGAATGCGGACCGACTACTCATGAGTCTTATTTATTTTACTGTGAAATAAATACTAAAAGTTTTTTTCTAAACTACAGATTTTTCTGTGTACAAACTACCCCAAAACTTTAACTCAAGTAAAGACTCTTTTGAATTCATGTACATATGTTTATAAATACAAATGATTTATTTAACAGGCGTACCCATGTTTTATATATTTTTATTTTATTATTATTTGAAAATCGGACGTGCGGATTTTTAATATAAAAAATGGACGACCGAATTTCCTACATTAAGATAAGATTACCGCGATTCTAAAGTCGAACTGTTTTAAGAGAAATGTTTTATAAATTTTAACCGACAATAACGCTCAATCTTCCGTCAATGAATATCGAATGTTTCCGTATAAGGAAATAGCTATCACACCATTATTCACAGTTTATTCGGAAACAGAGACAATACTTTCTACTAAATCTTTAAATCATATCTCAATATTAGTATATAAATGTAGTATTGCATACTTAACATCGGGGAGTTGTCTTTTCGCACCAGTCTAATGTATTTTTATCATTTCCCCCCGTGCTAGGCAATAAAGGCACTAAGACGAAAGGGGTTAATATGAGCAAAAGAAAAAATACATTATTAAGGAGAAATAAGAATAAAAGAACAGAAATTAAGAAAACAGAAGATAATGATTGACATTGTGTTTAAATTTTTGAAGATCAAAGTTGATTGGAAAGTAAGTGGCCGAAAGAGAGTCCCGCAAGCAAGAAGAAAGTTCCATAAGGGAGAAGTGTTATAGAAGAAACTGTGAGCATAGAACTTACAGTTACATCTAGCTTTGCTGCCAATCTAGGATTGCGCTTAAATTCCATAAAGTCGGGTTACCATGAAAATATTTATAGAAAAGGCACAGGGAAGCTACTTTACAGTGGTGGGAAAGTGATTGAAATCGAGATGCCAGGTCAGGACCAATAACATTGCAGATTATTCGTTGTATTTTATCTAGAATCTCTAAATACATAGCAGAAGAACCAGACCAGATGTGGCAGCAATATTCAATGCATGAACGAATGGTCAACTTATAAATCTTTGACTCATTATCTCTTGATATTCAGCCAGTAATCTTCTCCCTCCCTCCCTCCCTTTCTCTCTCTCTCTCTCTCCCTCTTTCTCTTTCTTTTCTTCTCCATCTCTTCTCTTCCTCTAAATATTTATTTTTTCCATTCACCCGGTTTTCTTTTTGTTTTTCTCTAGCTTTCTTGCCTCTTACGTTTCATTCTTCACACATTTCCTCCTTCATTTCTTTGCTTTTCCCAATTCTTTCTTCGCTTAATATTATCATGTATGTCTCCCCGGCAGAAAGCGTAACTGACTACAAAATAATAGCATCTGATACTTGTGCAGATACTACATTCTGATCCTCGATAGAAAAGAGTAATGTTCGTATATATATAAACAAGCAAAATAATAATAGAGAAGTACACAGTTTGATCCTAAAAAAACATAACCATCCTATATGCAAACAAGTAAATAGTAGAATAGATTCCGAATTAGAAAGCGAAACTGATTACAGCTCAGAAAGAGAGGTACTACACACTCATCATACGAAGGCGAACGTAATATAGAAACAAACAGAATAATAAAACGTTTAGAAGATAATACTATATACAAAAATAGCATTTTTAATAGACTACGATGGGATAATAGGCAAGGACATTCGCTTAATAAGACCTCTGACATTACACCTCTCAGACCACAGCTTCAAAAGGACTCATTTAAGCAATCATGAAAACTTAGCAACTTCGATACGCAATATAATCGTTGAGAACACAAATGTGATACACACCTGTTACTGTAAAAATCTCTAAAAATAACTGAAGCCCCGATCATTAAAATATACAACCCTTAATAACATCAATTACAAACATAGCCATAATTGGCTGTATTCGGGAACTGAAAATATGTCTAACTCCTACAACTTATGCGCCATTTGCAATAGCACAAACAAAATCCTTGAAAATGGTTAATAGATTAGCCGAAAGCCCTTGGAACGCAGAATCATTTGGACAATTTCTGCATACACTAAATCCAGAAAAGAGATCTTTCGTTTGTACAAAAGAAAAACATGACAAACGTAGATAAACGTGCTCGCGACAAGAGAGTTAACTGTATTGTATATGATATTTGATTTAAAATATTCAATAGATTTATTTTACCACATCGAGAGGGACGGTATTTCTGTGAAACGTCAAGTCAGAAGATAAGTCATATGAACTTTTATTTACTTATTAACTACTGTAGCTCTTTAATACTAAACACTTCAT
Source organism: Acanthosepion esculentum (assembly GCA_964036315.1). Lineage (NCBI taxonomy): Eukaryota > Metazoa > Mollusca > Cephalopoda > Sepiida > Sepiidae > Acanthosepion > Acanthosepion esculentum. Next base: position 827,118 of record OZ038514.1, read on the forward strand.
TTGCCAAAATCTGCACGCCTTGAACGAGTAACTGTCCGGTAATTTACTGGACGAGGTGTTTTGTTACACGCTTTGTGTGTGTGTGTGTGTGTGTGTGTGTGTGTGTGTGTGTGTGTGTGTGTGTGTGTGTGTGTGTGTGTGTGTGTGGAGAGAGAAAGAGAAAAATAATCAAATATAAGCTATAGCTTAAATAAGATAAAAGCTTAAAATATAAAATAAACTGATTGCTCAATGTCGGTAGAGCTTAACCACACGAGGTTGGGCTGAAAACTTCCTAAGCTGACTATGAAGGAGTGATCCTAGAGCTGTGAAATCTTGCATGCATTAATTTCAACTCTTCTTTTTAATACTTGCATTGTTTATTTCCAGCAAAACTGACATCTGACTGCTCAAAGATAACTTCAAAAGTAACTAGTAGCGACTTCATTTGTAAATAAACAAAATTCAGCATCGTGGTGTTATCAAGTACACAAAAAGGTTTAACATTCACGCTGACATGCATGCAACATTAGGGGATGACGTTCCAGCTTTATCAACAGTGCAAAAGTGGGCAGCTGAAGTTAAGAGGAAAAATGAGAATCTTGAAGATGACTTAAGACGATTGACTATAAATCAAATAGCCAATGCTATTAGCATATCCCGTGAGAATGTTGAGAATATTCTACACAATGAACTTGGTATGATGAAGGTTACAGCTCGGTGGGTGCCACGTCATCTGACACCTGACCAAAAGTGCACCAGCTGATTATACCATGGGAAAATCTGACATTGTTTGAGGCAGATCCAACTGGTTTCCTTAAATGTTTTCTAATCCAGGATGAGTGTTGGATTCATTACTTTGAACCAGAGATAAAGAGACAATCCATGGGTGGAGGATTGAGGAATAGATAAAAGATGAACGGGATTCAAGAAGATAGAAGATGGTGATTGACATAGCATTTAAATTTTTGAAGATTGTAGTTATCAAGGAAGTCAGTAAACAGAAGGGAGTTCCAGAGGCGGGAAGTGCGAGAAAAGAAACCGTTGGAGTAGAATTGGCGGTTACATTTAACTATTTCAACCGTAAAAGGGTGGGACCTAATTGCCAATCTACTAGTACGCTTAAATTTATGTAGTCGGGGCATCAGAGTAAAAAAGTTCGTTAGAGTAGTCGCTATGAAAATATCTGTAGAAAAGATAGAGGGAAGCCACGCCACGCCACGCCACGCCACGCCACGCCACGCCACGCCACGTCGGTGAGAAAGTGACTTAAGTCGAGATGCCAGGTCATGATCAATTACATTGCAGATCCATCTTTGGATTTTGTCAAGAACTTCAAGATGAATAGCAGGAGTACTAGACAAGATATGGCAACAGTATTCAATGCACGGACGAATGGTGGATTTGTAAATGTGCAAGATGGATGAGAAGACCTTTCTGGCATGACTTATTTTAAACTAAAGACTGGCAGATAACAGTTAACCAATTGCAGAAATTGGAATATGCAGCAGAATTTTGAAGACATTTGAAATTATTGTTGAGGAAATGTCAGAAAATTACCAATAAACTATTTACTATAGTTACCCCTCTTAATTTTTAACTACCCAGTAATTTAAAAAAATTTAGGGAAATATTATCCGTAATCTAATGTTTTATTGAAATTTACGCTCTTTAAATTTACTATAATTTATCGGTCTTATTTTCTGATAATGTCGTGTATAAACGTCCGTATTTACAAAAATCGGCATAAAATAGCTTAAACACAAAAAAATTCAAAATTCTTTTTAAAATAATGAGGTTTGCTGAATAGCAGTAAGCTTTCCCATATATTATTAGTAAATATAGTTTTTAATTAATAACGATATCATCTAACCGCTACAGATTAATACAGAGTTTTAAAAGATTTAAAACTAAAAGTTTATAAATTATTATAATTAAAATGTTTAAAAAATCAAGAGAATTCTTATGAAAATTTATTATTCAGTGAATTTTTTTCTTAAGACAATAATGTCTATAATATATCTTATTCATAAAAGCAATTAAAAGCTTTCTAGTTAAATAATGTTTTAGTTTTATTGCATTTTTTTATTTTACGATACAGGGCAGACTTTCTGTCACTGGGGTCTTGTTTGACAAAAAAAAAATATTGATTTAAATTCTCCAAGGAATTGTACTTATAACTAATATAAACATTTAAGCTCTACAAAAATGAATTTCTTGAAATTTCATAAAATTGAATAAGTGGGGGTGGGTAACAGATGCAAAAAATATATTTTTACCAAGATTTTATGAAAAAAATAATCTTTTAAAAAATAATTTCATTCATTTGTGAATAATTACTGAAAATTTAATTAAAATCCAACAATTATCTGATTTTTGAAAGAATTCTCAAGTCACTGTCCTTTTCACCGTAAAAAGACACTCAAATTTCCCATAGTATTAATAATTTATATTTACTGGTTGACGCAAGAATAAAAAATTAACCTAAATTTCGAAGGTTCTAAATAGAATTAAAAATATAATTTAATAATCCAAAAATCTTCTTTTGGTTATTTGAAGTTATTCCTACTGGACGTCTGGAAATGTCACTGGAGCCGAGCCGTGTTTTATATGTGCGTAGCAAAACAGGTGTTGGTCTAAATCAATAAGTTTTCGCAATAAGCTTAGATCGCCTTTCTTCCTCTCTGGACTAATGGTTTGTTCGCTATCTTAATACACCGTTACTGATTAGAAATTTGATTCTCATCAGACATTTAAGTGCAATTGATGCTGTAACAATGGTGCCCATACTTCGCTTCTACCATCATAACAACTGGCACTAGTATAATTTTTTCTTCTTTTAGTACTTATTTTCTGAAATGAGACTGTAGTGTAGTGGATCTAATCAGTTTGCGTGAATATTTAAGATTGTGCTGTAAATAAAATATGCAACATCCACAAACATAAATTATAAGAAATGGCCAAATGGTAACGATATTCAATCACGACAAAAAATACATGTTTGAAAGAACAGATTAAATTTTATAGACACAATTTACAATTTCTTTGTTTGTAATGATGTGTGCAAAGGTATATTTTAGAGAAAAAGTTCTTTGCTGTTTCGAAAATGTTCAATGTCTAAAAAGTTGTCTGCTTTTGATTAAAAAGGTTGAATTTAACTTAGACAAAAGACTTTCTATGAAAGATATTGAGTGAAAAAGTTTGTTGTGTAAATTTTTCTAATCTCTCATAAAGGAAGTTTGTTTCTTTGGCGGCACATAATTCCCGTGTGTATCTTCGCGTGTGTGAATCTCAAATACGACGAAAATTCGTTTGCTATTTCTATTTATAGCTTTCTTAACGAAATTGGCTCCAACCGGGCTTGGTAGCTGTTGCGAATTTTTCTGAGAAATGTGTGGGTGAATGTTGTATTTTTATTTTTTAGCCAATAGGATTTCTTGAAACATGTAAATTAGGGATGAATTTGAGAAAGATTTTTTTACGTCGGTTGAGCCTATTTTTGCACAATTTTTGACTGTTTTGTTATGGAAATTTCTCGAAGCTTATTTTTTATTTAACAACCAATGAAATTCAAGAAAATGTTTGAAATTGAAATGAGGGTTACTAAAATACTATAAACTTTTTTCTATACATAAAACTAAGTACCTGCACAAAAAGAGATACCTAATATTTAAAATGCATTTTAAAAATTAAATCTTTCTTGAAGCTTTTAATTTAGTTTTAATTCCGAACTAATACATTACATTTAATATTTTCTATAAGCAAAATACATTGCTGTATATCAAAACGAATTTAATTGATTGGAATTATTTTCTAAACAGTTAAAATCGGCCATATTGGCAAATGTCTCACCACAACAAAATTCTCTTTATTAACAAAACTTTAAAAAACAAAATATAATTTTCTGAAACATTATTTGACGAAGACTAACTGATTTAAAGTTTGATTTAAAGCAAATTTTGCTTACTTTTAATTTAAAACATCGGGGAAAAATATTTTTTAACACGGAGATAGGTGTTTTATGAGGCGT